>JACDOX010000391.1:166022-192388 GCA_014549065.1 Cardinalis cardinalis | reverse complement strand
CAAGGGGGGAGTTTTCCTCTGCAGCTCCAGGGCTGCTGCAGATGGGCCTGGGCTCCCTCTGGCAATGCAGGGCAGCAGAAAGCTGCTCCTCTGGCAATGCAGGGGGCAAAGGCTGCTGGGCTGKGCCAGGCTCAGATTGKAYCCAGGYAGGAATGCTTGGCTSCTCCCCTGGGCASAGCWTCTCCCCATGGGATGCTGGAATTGGATCAGCCCTGCAGGGACACTCAGTGGCCATGGMCAGCAGAGATCTGCTGGAGGGAGGGTTGGCTGTGGGAGAGAKAAAGAAAACTGCCCAATGAATAGAGGATAAGTGCCCCACCTGTGACAGATGGTGATAGAATACACAGCCCCAGCTACATCKTACAACCCAGGACATCCCACAGAGTGTCCTGACTGCACAAGGCTGCCTTGCAGCTGCCCAGATGTGAAATCTGGTGGCACTGTGGGGTGCAGGTGGGGGAGTCCTTCAGGTGCTGTGGGATTTTTCCCATGCATTGGAAGCAGCCCTGGTATTTGGGAGATCCAGTGGCTTCACCTCCCTGGGCCTCATGGGATTATTGGGAAGAGGAAGGACAGGAATCCCCGTCCTACAACAGCCAGGCACGCTGTTAGCCTGGACAAGGTCCTGAACAGGTGTGAGGAGAGTTGGGAAGAATCTCCTTGGCGTTCATCCCTTTTTCTGCTTTTCTGGCTCAGGTTTCCACACCCACTGGTGTGTCTCCTGCACTTCCAAGGTGGTTCATGTGGTAAAACTGTCTGTGCTGGCAGAGTGAAATTTGGAACACATTTTACACTAGCTAAAATTATATTTAGCAGCGTAGTAGAATCCGAATCCTTGGAAGACTCTTGTGTGCTGGCTTGGTTTTTAACACTGTGAATGCTGTGCTACAAAAATATTTCCATCCTCCCCTTATTTTAGTGGAATTCTAAATTAAACCCAGGCAACTTCTTAACTGCAAAGCCAGGGTAGGGGGRAAAAACCAAAAAACCACAAGCTTAATTTGGGGTAAGCAGGAAATTAATTGTATTGGTTAAAGAAAGCCCCCAAACCCTCTTCTCTTCTGTAAGACAACAGTGAAGAGTAATTCCCTATTAAAAGTTAAGAGGTTTAGGCATTTAGAAACTTTTCATGATATCCTGAGTAAGGTTCAGGGTTATGAGGGCTATGGGAAAGGATTATTCAAACAATTTGTAAATTTTATTACATGCCAGTGAAACTTTCTATTGTCAGCGACCACGGCTTTTTTTGTCAGAAAAAAAGATTTGGTTAATTAATGTGTCCCTGATTACTTTTAGAGTGCAATATGTGGTAGGTAATATGCAAGCTGGTTATTACTTAGATTTATTTTTATGTCAGTCTGAATTATTAAAGCAATTATAATTCACCATTCAAAGGTCTGAAGGAAGCAATATATGCTTTAAATTTCATGAAACACTTTGCTAATGAAAATCCCCAGTGATGTTAAGAGTAGTATTAATGTGCAGAAGGTGAGCAGGGTTTTAGCTGGTCTGACAATAAAATGTGATAGACTGGAAGAGTTCTTTGTGAATAAATTTTAAATTAGTACATGTCTAAACCACTTTTGGATGGAACACAGTATTTGCTGTAAAAGAATATGGTCTGCAGCAGTTACCCATGGGATTCATTGACATATTTCCAATTATCTGTTAGAGTGAAAACCAAAATGAAACATAAATAAATCAAACTTCTGAACTGGAGTAAACTACTTCCCTGGAGAAGGGTGGGCCTTGCCCAGAGTTTCCCCAAGTCTAGACCCTGTTACCCACAGCAGTRTCCTTTTTTTCCCTTCTGTGATGTTTTCCTTGAAAAACAGAACTTGCAAAATAACAGTGGCTGTCTGAAGTTTATTCCGGACTAATACAGGGATTCAGGAATATAATGCTAGTAAAAACTTACCGAATTTTGTTCTTTGCAGTACATATTTGTGCACAAGACTGGGTGCTGTTTCCCTAATAATTCAAACCACTTAAGCAAACATTTTAGTTWAAAAATGTGATGTTATTTGTAGCTTTTTAAAAGACTTGAATRGTGCAGAAGAGGAAGGAAAGGTAAACCAGGGTTATACAGGCATTTGTGTCCCAAAAAATATGTGTTTTGTGAGCCAATTTCACTAAATTCTTCAGATAAGTATATAATTATCTGAAGAATTTATATATATATATATATAAATAATATATATATTATAATCTATAAAGTATTTTATACATAATATAATATATAAATATATATAAATTATATATTATATAAATATATACATATATGTTTATATGAAGAATTGGGTTTATATTTATATTTAATATTTATTTTAATATTTTAAAATTTATATTTATTTTAATTTATTTTCATTTATATTTTATTTTAAAATCAAGTTGAACAGCATGCCAGCAGATCCAAAGCAGGTTTTTGCTCTAGCTGCAGGTGTAGTACAAAAGCAGTGAGGGTGTTCAGTGAGGGTTCAGCTGAGCTGCTGATTTATAACATTTCACACATTTCACCAGTGTGGAACTGATCTCCTCCAAACTGAAATTCAACGTCCAGACCTAAGGGAAAACAAACCTTTCCCCAGTTTGCCATTTGATTTCCACAGCTCCTTTAGTCCAAGTGTGTGGGATTCAGATTCTCTGAACCTGGGAGAAGCAGGGAAAAGAATGATCAAACCAATTCTTATCTCATTGGCTGCTCCTGTGTTGTGCCAAAGTCAAATACAATATAAAAATTATTTACCCAGAGTGATTTTGTCCCCGTGGCCTGTCGGGCCAGGCGTGTGTGTGTGTCAGCACTGTCAGTGACAGTCACGAGATTCTGTGCAGTTGAGTGCTTGGCAGATTCAGTTTAGATGTAATGTAATATAGAATAGAATAATACAGTGTAATAAAGTAATTAATTAGCTTCTGATAAAATGGAGTCCTCCCCATCCTCTCTGCCCTTGGTTGGGGGTGCTGTGCTTTACKGTACAAGTGGTTGACTGGAACCACAAACTTGAAAATGCCTTTCACTCCCCTTCATCAGCCCTGAAGCGAAAATTCCCTCTGGGATTCAGGAGGGAATTATTCAGGGACATTTGGGGACAATCCAGCCCTGAGCTGAGCTGCAGGGTGGGTGGCACAGGCCCTGAACCCCCTGGCTCAGGACTCTGGGTTCAGCTCTCAGTGCTCCCTCTCGTCCTCCACCTCACCCTGCCAGCCCAGCTAATGGCTCTGCAGGATCTTCATAAAAAATGGAAATGGGTTTGCCCCTTCATTTTAATTAACATTATGTCTACATTTCGATGATAATGGATAATTAAGTGAGTTACCTTGACATTGGAATGTTCTTGGAAATAATTTACTATGCAATTTCATTAGGTTAAAGACATTTGTCTATTTTATTTTGAGTGGAAGTTTCATCATAAATATTTCTGAATATGATTTATACATAAACTAATTACCATTCACAGAGTGAGGACTTTCCAAACTGCAAAATTCATTGTGTGCATTTTAAAATTTTTTTTGTGATCATACATAGAAAGTATCTATTACTTCAAAGAAGTATTCCTGGTGGGGTTTTTTTTGTCTTTTTTGTTTGTTTGTTTTTGGGGTTTTTTGGTAGTTTTTTTTTTGGGGAGGGTTGTGTTTGTGGTTTTTTTCTTTTGTGTTTGTTTTTTTGTTTTTTGTTTTTTCTGAAGTTGCCAGTCATCTGTTATTCTGTAAACACCTAAAGAGGCACACAAGCACTCTCATGGAGTATTATTATTTTGGGGAKAGCAAAGTTTGGCTTCATAAGGGGTGGTTAACTGCACTCCAGAGAAAAGTGTTAATCRATGAAAATGGTTCTTCAATAAAACCAGAAAGAACTGTAAAGAGGCAATTTTTACCTGTGTTTATTCACATAAATGGTTGCCTTTTGGCCAGCTGTGGTGGTGCCCTGGAGCATCCTCATTCGAGCAGAAAATGAAAATTATAAAATGAACTTTCTAGGCTTAGTAAGGACCACATCTTGTTCATAAATCTTCTTGCATATCTATTTATAAAGAAAAGGGGGATCCATCAGAAAAATCCTTCAGTAGCAGTTCTGCTCCTCAGCTTCTTGCAGGGTCATGGCCTCAATTCACAGAAATGCTTAACTGGGTTTTGTGCAATGGAGAGACTCTAAATGCTGCTGCAGAGCTTTGAGAGGTGCCCATAGCTCACCTGAATAATGATGGCATTGCAAATTGGTACTGCTGGGTTGTTTCTGAGTTAGTAGGCATAATTCTGCCAAAATATGCATTTCACATGTCCCATGGAGGGGGTTATTAGAGACAATATTTTATTAGTAATTTCTGATATGTGATAACTAAGAGAAGGCCACAGTTTTCKTCAAAGAGATTGTCAAATACACTGCAAGAAGAATTTGTAGAAGACTTTTTGGGAGATCTGCTACTTTTGTGATGCAAATTATCAACTCCATTGTGGAAACAAATCCCACAGTTRTTTGTTTTGAAATACAGTGAATTGTCCTGTCCTGGCACTGCTGGTTTGCACACTGTGGGCAGGAAGAAGGGCAGGGGATGAGGAGAAATGAAGTGAATAAGATTTTGAGAATAAGAACTTTAGGAGAGTATTTAAAGAGATGATGTGATACAGTGATCTGTGAAAGAACATTTTATTGCAGGAAATAGAGTAGCAGTCATAATCAGACTATTAAATGGTACAAGAAGATCAGATGTCTCCTGGAAACTCTGTGCAGTATTGTTTGGTAACACTGCTCTGTCTGTAATTAGTCTCTCTGAAGCCTAATCCTGCAGCTGGTTCTCTCAGGGAAACTGGAAATTCAGGACCTGGGCTGACTTGGGCCACATTTGCCAYTGATGATTGAATTGTCTGCTGGATCTGTGGGAACAAAAGGGCAATTTAAGTTTGCACAAAGCAGATGAATTCATGTGTTAATATTTGAGATGGACCAATCTGTAACAGTCAGTGACACACTTCCATTTCTTTGTGTCTCAGCTAAAATCTGGACATGTTTCCACTGAAACTTTTGGGAGAAACTGCACAGGGAAAGAATTTGCTGCTTTGTCTTCTTCCTTGTCCTGCCCAGTCCCATCTCCCTCATGCACTTGCCAGTTGAAATAAAGATAATTTCAGGATCCTTGGGGCTTGGTGATGCTGCATGAATCCCACATGAAGGGCTCCAGGGAAACTCCTCTCCTCCCTGCCTGSTGATTTTGCAGAGCCTGGTGAGCCAGGGCTGTTGGAGACGTGGATTTTGTGGGAATTCTCCTTGGCTGGTGCAGGGCTGGCCGTGGTGCAGCCCCTCCGTGTGCCATTCACATTCTCTGAACAGACAGAGACAGAATTCTCTCTCTCAGTTTTTTTCCTGGAGAAGCACAGAGATGAAAACAATTCTTACCTCATTTGCTRCTCCTGTGTTTGTGCCGATGTGTTCTGGGGATTGTTTACCCCAGGTGACCAGTGGGATCCCCGTGTGTGGGTCAGGACTCTTGRGCAGAGAATCACGAGTTTTCAGTTAGTTTTGAGCCGCAGTAAGTTAGAAGTAAGCATGATGTAATATAAKTSTCACWGACATRTTTTATGAAAATCCTTTTGGTAGGATTTTTGTCCTGAGAAGCTGAGAAGCCTCAGAAAAGAAATGTAAACAATAATAATCTGATTACTTTGGAATGTGGTCTGGAGATGGKTTACCAACAGGTGCATCTTTCATTGGTCTCATGTGAATTGTTTTTAATTAATGACCAATCCCAGTCCAGCTGTGTCAGACTCTCTGGTCAGTCACAAGATTTTATTATTCATTCCTTKCTAGCCTTCTGATGTCTCCTTTCTCTTTTCTTTTAGTATACTTTTAGTATATAATTTTCTTTTAATATAATATATATCATAAAATAATAAATCAGCCTTTGAAACACGGAGTCAAGATTCTCATCTCTTCCCTCGTCCTGGGGCCCCTCAAACACCACCASAGTATATGACAGTTATAGTACAGTATAATGTAATATAATATAGTTATAGTACAGTATAATGCAATGTGATATAGTTTTAATAACATGAGTGTTCAGCACTCCAAAGCCATGGAGTCAATGCCAATCTTCCCCTTTGCTGGGTCCACATTTTACAATACTCCGTGAGCAGCAGCTGGGGCAGGGAGGTGCTGGGAGTGCCCTGGGTGGGGCATGGCCCTGGCACAGCTCCCTGTGCAGCTGCTGCAGGGACCACGCCAGCCTCTCTGTGCCGCCCACCCTGAGGGGACAGCAGGAGGAAACAAGGGGGGACAGTTTGGGGGACAGAGTGCCCCAAATCCAACCCTCAGAACTAAAACTTCACTCCTGTCTAGCCTGCAGTGTGCTGTAGCCATGATATTTTCTGAAAAGTCCTTTCCTTAGGATTTTTTCCTCCTGAGAAGCTGAGAGGCCTCAGGACCAAAATGTAACCAATGGTTATCTGCTGCTGTGGAATGCAACAGGTGCATCTGGGATTGGTCTCATGTGGTTGTTTCTAATTAATGGCCAATCACAGTCAGCTGGATCAGACTGTCTYGGTCAGTCACAAGCCTTTGTTATCATTCTTTTTCTATTCTTAGCCAACCTTCTGATGAAATCCTTTCTTCTATTCTTTTAGTATAGTTTTAATATAATATATAACATAAAATAATAAATCAGCCTTCTGAACCATGGAGTCAGATCCTCGTCTCTTCCCTCATGCTGGGACCCTGTGAACACGGTCACAGTGTGCAGCCCCTGCCACCCACCCAGCCCTGCTGATTTGGCGAGTCCCTTTTCTCTGGAGTTTGTTCCACATTAGGAACTGAAGATCTCCTTGAAGCTCCTTTTACCCATCCCCATGAGAGATCTTAGTTTAGGCAGCCACCAGAAAAATGGCACCAATTTGTGCTGGCAGCTGCCCAGCATCAGGTGTTTGCAGCAGAGGGATGCTCTGGAGAACTGTTCTTGCACATTTTCTTGTTTGCTTTCTCCTCTCACAGTTCTTTAATGAGGAAATACTCCAGGTTTGAATTTTCTCTCCTTTTAAATATTGATTCATACATTGGCTTTAATGGGAGCAGAGTTGGATAATGCTAATTAATTAATAATTAATACTAAATAATTCCTAGCCTAACCTAAACTACGGATCAAAAATCCACTCACACTGGCAGAGCTATTTAACAGAGGAAGACTGAAATGAGCACAGTAATTAAGCTCCTCTCTAAAAACTATCCCTGTCATCTTTCTGCCCTCTCTAAAGATTACCTTTCCCTCAGTGATTTGTCATTAGGCCACCTAACTGAAATAGACATCAAGAAATTTACTTTTATTTTCATGGGGGAGTCAGGCTTGCCAAGCCTAAATAGAATGGAAGATTTTTGGAAAGGCAGATCTTCGGATCAGATCATTAACKTGCCTGCTGAGAGGATAAAAAATTAAGGTAGCACAATAGCAGGATGGTTTTTTCTACTGCAACAATTTTGTTTTGTACTTTAGATACCATACAGCCTGTTTTAAAAATCTAAAATTGAAAATATTTATTCAGTACTAACTATATTCCAGTGTCAGAGTTCTTAATTTATTAATGTAGACACTGATATTGAAAATACTGTGTCCTGTGCATTATCCATGACCATTATAAGAGAAATTGCCATGAAAAAAGTGTTTAAATGTTTCCCAATAGCTTAGATAAGTCAGTTTTATAGAGACATTTCTAAGAGAAATTTCCATGAAAAAAATGTTTAAATGTTTCCCAATAGCTTAGATGAGTCAGTTCTATAGTTCTCTTTCACAAGTTTTTTCTATGCTGCAGCTAATATGACTTTCAGATCAATTTAAATATGTTCCCAACTTTATATCACATTGAATAGTGTTACTCCATACAGAATCTATAAAATATAAACTATTCTTCAGATCTCAAAGGGGAGCCAGTTCCCATTTTTTGAAGGCAGAAAAGTTGGTTTAGCCTTTGTGAACACCTGGATGACACAAAACACGGAGATGGTTGAAATACCTGAAGTTTGTGTGATTTTGGGAAAGAATGAAGGAATTGTGTCTGTGCTCTTTCTGTCTGTGCATAACAGAAGTCTCCTTTTTGCTCCTGTGCCAGTGTCAGTGCTGGCAGCTGCTGAGATGTTTGACTCCAGCTCTGACATCAGGCTGATAGACAAGGCTGCCATGCTAACAAAGGCTTGATCACAGTCCTACACTCCTTGTACAAAAGAGGGGCTTTTTTTTTTCTTTCTGCCTTTCCTTTTTTTTTTGAATAGAACACAAAGTATGAAGGCTGATCTAAGTAGGAAAGATTCATCAAAATCTCTAATTAAACACATGACAGCTGGTGAATTAGAGCATTCTGTCTTAGTGCTGCCATCCTATAATACTTCATAATCCTGAGAGTCCAAATATGAATTAATTATGCTTATAAGTATCCTGATAACCAACTAAAGGGGAAAAATAATCAAAAGCCACCCTGAGAGGTCTCTGAGAATGTAGGCAGTGCTGCTAATCACCAGTGACTGCCACCAAATTATTCCCAGATTACCAGGCTTTGGAGAAGCTTTGAGAGAGAATGTGCTGGTATTACAGGACTATTTGGGTAGAGAAACTGCTTGTTTTTAACATCATGTGTTAGAAAAGCACTTTTGGAAGTGTTGGGGTTTGACCCCAGCCAGCAGCTGAAGCTCACGTGGCCGCTCACCCATTCTATCCCCAGAGGGATGGGGGAGAGAATCAGGAGGATAAARGTGAAAAAATAGGAGCAAATCAATGGATTTGGATAGAACTGTTTCAATAGGTAAAGCTGGAAAGSAAAGCAAGGAATTYATTCCCCATTCCCCTGGGCAGGCAGGTTCAGCCAACCCAAGGCAGCTGAGCTCCATCCCTGACTTGGGAAGACTAAAAATGTGTCAGCCCAGCTCAGCAGTGACTGGAACATCCCTGTGTCACCCTCCCTGTGCTATCACCCCTGTGTTATCACCCCTGTATTACCCTCCCTGTGTAACCATCCCTGTGTCACCCTCCCTGTGCTATCACCCTCCCTGTGCTATCACCCTCCCTGTGCTATCAGCCCTGTGTTATCACCCTCCCTGTGCTATCAGCCCTGTGTTACCATCACTCTGTTACCCTCCCTGTGTTGTTACCCTCCCTGTTACCCTCCCTGTGTTATCACCCCTGTGTTACTACCCCTGTGTCACCACCTCTGTGTTATCCCCCCTGTGTCACACTCCCTGTGTTATCACCCTGTGTTACCCTCCCTGTATTTTTACCCGTGTTATCCTCCCTGTGTTATCCTCCTTATGTTTTCACCCATGTTATCAGCTCTGTGTTTTTACCTCTGTGTCACCTTCCATGTTTTACCACCCCTGTGTCACCATTCCTGTGTTACCCACCCTGTGTTTTCACCCTTGTGTTACCCTCCCTTTGTTTCACCCCTGTGTTATCACCCCTGTGTTTTCACCCCTGTGTTAGCCTCCCATCACCATTTCCAACACAAACCCAAACCACAGCCCCTCACCAGCCACTGGAAGCAAATCCCTGCTCTCCCAGCCACAACCAGCACAAAAAGCCACAAAATTTCCAGCTCCTGGCAGCTGGCACAGTCCTCAGATCTGTGTTTTGATCACCTTTATCACCTTTTSATAAAGGTCATCAAAAAGCTTTTGATAAAGGTGATCAAAAGCCCCCCAAAGTCACAGTTTTAGATTAGCCCTGTTGTCTTCAAAAACTAGAAATTTAGAGACAAATCTGTGCAGGTSTTCACGTGTTGGGAGTTTAGATTTACTGGTGAGGATGTTTTGGTTGCTGGTTGCTACTTTAGGGAAAAAGGAGCAGAACTAAAGCAGGAATTTTCATGCACTTTAGAATTCTCTTAAACTGAAATACTCTGGGTTTGGGGCATGTAATTTTTTAACATTGATAGCCAGAGATTAAATGTTCCACTGAAACGTTTGCTTTAAAATTGCTCCATCCATAATCCAGATCTGAAACAGATATTGCTAAGGAAAAACTTTTGAACAGCCCTAGTGGTTTGTATTCAGCTGCTCTTTGATTTTTCTGCTGTCAAGACTTAAGGGTTTTTTCCCCCCTAGGGTTTTCTAACTTAAATTTTTCTCATTAAAATTTTTCTCACTAAAATCTRTCCTACAAAATATGAAACATATATCATTAAATTTCTGTTCCTGTACATTTTGAACAAAATTGGACCTGTATGATAGATCCTAYATAGGCTCCTTCCTGCCTGTTTATTCACTGTTTTACTGGTTATTCAGGGGCCACAAAATTACATGGCAAACACACTTGGGTTTTTGGATGTCCTCAAAATCCATGTACAGTGAATTCTTTCTGTGTGAGGGYTCTTCCTCATTTTGCTCAGCAGATGGTCAGGAGTCAGTGTCACTACTGGGATGTGAGCAGATGATTAATTTCAGACAAACTTGGCCTGAAATCCCCTAGTTCACATATTCCTGAGTCAAGAACACTTTGGAAGCGTGTTAGAGCTCTCTTTTGAAGTTGCTGTGCTCCAATCCACTAAAATTGCTATTTATTTTTCAWTTGTTGACTGGCATCATTCACGAGTTGAAACCTGGTTATTGTTATTAGAAGCCAGAGAAAAACTGCAATTCCTGCCATTCAGGTCCTTTTTGACCTAGTTTGTAGATGAAATCTGTATGGAACAAGAGAGAAATGTCAAATATTTCTCATGATTGAGAAGACTTKGAGGAGACCAGCAGATTTATTGAATTCCATTTGTAAGAAGTCCAGGGTTACTGAGAAAGGAGCCCATTCAGTGGCATGCTTGGGTGGRGAAGAACCACTGGGTAGCTTTGAAGTGAACTGATTTCTCTCTGGAGGGGTTCTGCAATTTCCCCTAATCCATCTGCTGAGCTGCCATTTTGATGTRAGAAATGGTGGAAAAGTCTGCTGATCCTGAATCAGCTCCACAAGAATGACTTTCACCATCTGAGCCCCTTTCATCATCCTGGTGGGCTGAAAAATCACTTGTCACCATCCTGAGAAACGCTCGTCACAGAAACACAGAATTATTCAGGCTGGCAGGAGCTGGGGGAAGTTCCTGGTGCAACTTTGGGTCCCGTGAGCTCAGCAGGCAGCCAGTGTGGTCAGGTGTGATTTATCTCTGCAAGCCCATGACAAGTGCTGGTGGCTTTGGCTTTGCTGCCACCCTCACTGCGTGCCTGAGCAATGAGCTCATCCATCTCCCTCCCTCACAGCCTGTCTGCCTCCTCCATCCTCCAGCCTCATCCWCTCGGGCTGGTGTCAAAAATGTGTATTTTATGATTGGCTTTTTGCAAATATGAAAATGAATAGTATATGTGTTGTGTTAGAAAGTGATGCTGTATTAGTTCTCTTAAGTAGTGTGTTAAATATAGTTTTAGGTTATAAAAAATGTTAAAATAGAAACTATGCTATGTAGGATATTTTTTTTAAAGAAAGGACTTGCAGTGAGATAGCAGCCACAGGACACCTAAATCATTCAGAGAAAAAGAATTTATTGCCCTCTTATCAGAAGAAACGAATTTCTTCCTGCCTTGAAGGCGCTGTCAGGATTCAGAGGAAGAAGTTGAGGATGACCAGAAAGAATCCTGTATTTGAATGGAATTTATGCATCATGTATGAGGTGTATGAATATGCAACAGGCTGTTGTTTTTAAGGGTTAATCCTTTGTTAACTGTGCCCTTTTTGGGGCTTGTGCTGCCCAGAAAAAGGTACCTGGACGTCCATAACTCTTTGTTTTTATTGTCTCATATTGTCCTAAATCATAATTGTCCAAATTATTATTACTCTAATTATATTACTATTTTTATAACCATTTTATTACTATTAAGCTTTTAAAATTTTAAAAACAAGTGATTGGCATTTTTCACAGCTGGGATCAGTCCCAGCCTCCCTGCTTGGCCCAGCCAGGCTCCAGCCAGCTCAGCCCTGCAGGGTTTGTGCTCCAAGGGCTGCTCCGAGCTCCTGCACCCTGTTGTAATGTGTTTGTAAGGGTCAGGCCACAGGGTGCACCAGGCAGCCTGCTCCTCAGTTTGTTAGCAAAGCCTCAGGGATTCACCAAGGCCATTGGAACATAAATTGTGCTGAGTTAAGGAAGAAGAGGCTGAGAAACCCAATGCCAAGAACACAAGAACTGGATGACAGAGGGCTGTGAAACCAATCATGTACTGGTTGGTTACCTGGGCTGTAACCAATCCTGTACTCTGAGAAATGCAGGCAGAAAACRAGAGAACAAGACAAAGGCACCARTCAAGAAGTGTGTACTTAGTAGTTTGCACACATATTTATAGATTCTACAATGTGAACAATGAACAGCTTCTGCTTGACCACATTGGTCAGTTGTTCAGGAGTCCTGAATTTCCCACAATAGCACCCTTTGGAAGTGCTTGGCATCTCTAAGCAAATGGTTTTTTGCTTAAATATGGCTTGCAATTTCCACTCTTCTCATCTCCAGCTGGCTGCCCATTCTCCTCATCTGGCCTGWGTGTTACAAACAGTGGGAAACTGAAAATGTKGTGTTGGCCCAGCAGAGAACAGTTGTGTCTGTGAGAGATGGGCACAGGCTGCCCTCCCCATGGCACYCAACCAGCCCAGCAGACCCTGACACACCCCATCATTTAACCCTGTGTGTGCTGCCCTCCCCAWGGCACCCAACCAGCCCAGCAGACMCTGACACAYCCCATCATTTAACCCTGTGTGTGCTGCCCTCCCCAWGGCAYCCAACCAGCCCAGCAGACAYTGACACACCCCATCATTTAACCCTGTGTTYCCCWYCCCAWGGCACCCAACCAGYCCAGCAGACATTGACACACCCCATCATTTAACCCTGTGTTCCCCTCCCCATGGCACCCAACCAGCCCAGCAGACACTGACACACCCCATCATTTAACCCTGTGTGTGTTCCCCATCCCATGGCACCCAACCAGCCCAGCAGACACTGACACATCCCATCATTTTAACCCTGAGTTTTGTGCCTCAGCAGTTCTCTGCCCCTGAATACACCACAACAGGGGAAAAACCAAAAAGTGTACACTGAAATTTTTCTGAACTTCACACRGGATGAAGTGCAATGCAAACCAAGGCACACCTGCCAGAAATTTTCCTGGGCAACATGAAATTTGCTGTCAGGTTTGGCTCCCAGTGCAGGTGCCAGCAGATGGCACTCAGGAATCTGTAATGTTCTTACCTGTGGGGCTTTCTGTGACCGAGGCAGCTCTGCAGTGCTGGGAGCTGCCCCCTCCTCACTCCAGGGCTTTTSTGGCTCCAGAGGGACAGAAACCCTCAGTGGGGACAGCTGGTGGCTGCCAGAGGTGACACACATGTGGCGTGGTGTGGTTCATTCTTGGCTGGGAAAGTACTGAGACCTGGTTTGAATGTTCTGAACTCGTGGCTGTAAAGAGAGCTGAAATGTTGTTTGTACATTAAAATATTGTGTTGGCTTTTTGTTGTTTGTATGTGGGTTGAGTAATGCTGTCCAGTGGCATAGATTGCATCATTTAATCAGTTTTCAGTTTTGATTACAGCTACCAGCAGGAGACTCAGAGTTGCCAACTGTAATTAAAATGTAAAAAAACCCCAAACGAAACCAAAGAACAGAAGCAAGAAACAGTTCAGAGATAATTAAAGCTGAGAAACGTTTATTTTCCTGTGAACTTTTGTACTGCTGTGCTGAGGAAAGCTGAATATTTTCTGTCTTCAAGCACCCCTGCCTTGGGTTGTTTGGATCTGGGGTTAGATCATCATTTCCATCTTGGTGCAGAACTTTGTCAGTGACTAATGCAGCTAACACTGGATTAATCTGTATGAATACTTTTCAGGTTTGCAATGTAACACAGTTCTTTATTCTGATTCTGGTCCTGTTGCTGGCAAAGGGAGAAGTTTTGCAGCGTCCTCTTTCCAGGTACCACTGGACTTTTCTCTCACATTGGGAGCAAAAGGATAATGCCACTGTCTTGTACAACAAGCAGACTGACCTCCCTGGCTGCTGCTACCTTGTGCTTGGGCTTTATCATCCCTGGGAGCTGATCTGCAATGAAAAGATAAGGGCTGACCCTGTGTCCTGGGTAAAGGGCAGACATTTATAAATGTCCAAAACCCCACTGCAAGGCCGTGTCACAGCCTGGGTCTCTCAGYGAACAGAAACCTTTTATTAGCAATCCTGAGCTTATTCTTGGGCAGTTTATATGGTTTAGCACAATCTTGTTTAGTTTGAATAGCTTTGCCCCTTCTCTGGGCTGCACTTTTTTTTCCAGTATTTTTCAGATTTATCTTAATAGTCAGGGTCCCTCAGTGGTTTTGTTGCTAAACTCATTTGTGATCTCACAAGGAAGACCTGATGATTATGGATTATGATGATATTATTCCCAGCCCCCCCTTTTTAATATTTTCACTTAGAAATAGCACAACCCCCTCAGTAACAGCATGGATTTGCAATCCCTTGGTGGGGACCCCGTTACTTCAGCCCTGTGCTCCATAAATCTGGAGAAAAATGAATCTGTGTGGGTAACTTCTCTTGTGCACTTCTCCACCTGATGGACCTGTCTTCTTCCATGTTGGGCCTAAAAATGAAAAAAGTCTTTAAAGTTATCCCTGTGCCCAAAAGAGCTCCTGACCTGCAGTGTTAGCCAGGAAGTACCTGCACATTTGAGAGCTTCCACCAGTACTAAAATAATTTGTTTGTACCAAGGCCAGATGAAGCAGGACTGGGCAGGCTAAACCTGAGGATCTGAACCATTTTTGGTTGCCTGCACTACAGAGAAATGAGTAGATTGATGTTTTTTTAATGTAGATGATGATTTGCTTGAAATATTCTGAACTGTCAGCTTGGCAGGATCTTCATACACTTTTGTTAGCTAATCAAAGACAGATTGCAGGCAGGAGCCATATCTAAATTTATTAAGAAAATTAATAGACCATTTAAATTTTACTAGAATTAGGCTAAGATACAATAAGCATTTGCACCAGCAGATCCTCATTAGCTGTGCCATTGACCTGGTGCCTGGTGTGTAATGGGGAATTGACATCTAGATTTGGGGACAATGGTGCTGCTAATGCRAGTTTGAATCATTAGGGGGGAACAAAAGACTAATTTTATACATGTGTCAGATTTTACTTTCCATATTAATTTCACTGTGTGAAATTATGGACTATTATGGACTGCCAAGTTAAGATTTTCAAGGCTTTTTTTGGCCTAATCCAGAAGTGTTGCTTGCTCTCTATTCTGTAAATCTCTGTACACTCTGGCTGTGAGGGGGAGTTTTATGTATTTACTAATTTACATAATATTTTTGGAAAGTGATCAGCTTGCTGAGTGTTGAGACCCCAATTCTGTGTTTTCCTGAGTGTATCAGTCTGTCTGGGTTAGTTCACCATGAAAACAGATCCTTGCAAAGTTTCAGCAGATTTAAATTGGGTTTTAGCACACTGAAGCCTTCATGGTAATCTGTCTCTGCCTGATGCTGATATTTTTAAATCTTAGGAAAATTACTCCCTTTTCCTTTATTAGGTGACTTTTTCAAACTTCCATAAAGCTTCTAGTTGGGTAGGAAACTCCTTTCAGGTGAGCTTCCAAGAAGCTGCCTCAGCAAGCCTTAGTAAGAGTAAGTGTGTGCAGTGGGAATTAGTTCCCCCAAGAGGACTGTTCAGCACTTTAAAGAAGATTATATAATTGAAGCCCAATTATTTTTAAACTAATTTTTTTTCTGTCTTGAAATTGCAACCATGATCAACAGTGAATTCTGTGCATAAAATTCTGAACACTGACAAGCAAGATGGTCTGGAGTTGATTGTTTGTGTCATTCACATGTGCAGGTAATGCTGAATTTAGGAATTGTGCYTTATAAATAACTTTAGGAATGGCACTGGTGATTTGTTCTCTGGTCTAGGGACAGGAATGAGGATTGAGTGTTCTTAGTACAACTTGTGCTTTTAGCTGCACATGGCCACCCAAACATGCATTTAAAAAATAGTCCTCTGTCCTTTTAGAGGATGTTGTATCTGAGAGGTATTGCAAATAAGCTGTACAGCTCTGAGAAGCTTCTGTGCCTGTTGTCCAAATACATTTAATTTCCAGCACCTCAGCAGCAGCCTCAGCCCCATTCCCATGTCAGCTGTCTTGTGATGCAGGCAGCCATTGCAGTTGAGATGGAGACAATACAAAGCAACACTCCRTTTTCAGAAGGCTTCAAACTGGTTTTATTCTAGCTTGCATGCTTTTTATACACTCTTACAAAGCTCATAAGTTTACACATTACTCAYTGGTCACAAGAGACAAAGTGCTCATTGGAACAGGCAGTTGCAGATTTCTCTTATTTATCCTTCTTTCTTGGTTTCTATGTCAATGACTGTCACCCTGAGTTTTGAAGTTTTTCTAAGCCTTCTGCTGTTTACATTCTTGTGACGAACTTTCTCACACGCTTTATGTAAATACCTTATTGTTTTGCATTCTTTTGTGGAGGAGGAGAAATTTGATGGACTGTTAGTCTGTCCAGTGCCATTGGAGAGGTGGCACTGTCACCCTCCAATCCACTGTCACTTTTGGAAATCTATAAATGTTGGAGTCAGAAATTAAATTTCCCCTTTATTCACCTTGAGAACAGCGCTGTGCACTTGTGTTCTTTCGTGTCCTCTAGTGACAAATGACCTTGGTAGGAAATTCTTTCAGGGGTAGACATGGATCCTCTTATCTAACTTCTCTCTGGCTCACAGAAGTCACTGTAAAACCTCTTCCACAGGCAACAACCAAAACCATTTGTTTTAGGGAATATGAGCCACTTGGGCATCAGCCCTCTGCTGCCTTCCAGCCACGGCTCCTCGTGCTGCTGGCTCTGCTCAGGGGCTGCCTGCTTCCCTGGGGAGCTGGGACTGGGGACAATTCCATGAGGAGGTGCATCTGAGCTGGTTCTTGCTCCCAGCAGTGGGTGCCTCCTGCCCTGCTCTCCTTGTGGAAGGGATGAGGGAGAATTCCATGAGGATGTGGATCTGAGCTGGTTCTTGCTCCCAGCAGTGGGTCCCTCCTGCCCTGCTCTCCTGTGGAAGGAGGGTTCCTCAGCTGAGCCTGGTGGAGGGCACAGTGCTCAGGGTTTGGGGTGCCAGCTCTGCCTGCCTGTGCATCTCCTGGGTGCTCAGGAGGTGCTGGTGCTCAGCTCTCTGTGGCCCTGCAGCTGAACTGTTTTGGGCTTGGGCCATGTGGCTTCAACCTCCCTTCCCTTCTTTGTGCAATCCAGATGATTTTGGTCCAACAGGAAGCAGTAGAGTTTATCGTGCTGCCAACAGCTCAGGACACACATTTCAAAGCAAGCCAGTGTTTATCTGCCAGCTCTGATACAATATTTAGAGTTCTATCAGTGCCAGAGCAAAACTTGGGTGAGTGAATGTCACTCTTCTCCCTGGTCTGCAGCTTTCAGTGTTTCTTATCTTCTCTCCTGCTGCTCTGCAAGCCCAGCCCTTATCCTCTATTCCCTTCACACCCTCCTGCCAATTCACAGGTTCTGCACTCCTGGCAGCCAGTCGTGTGCCCAACTGCTCAGCAGAGCCAGCTCTGTCCCTCAGGCAGGAGCTTTTCTAACAGCTCAGTCCCACCAGGCTAAGCCAGCCCCCAAGCCCTGCTGGTGTTTGCCATCCTTTCATTCCAGACAGGACTTCAATCCCTTCAGTCCCCGGAGGTAAAAGCAGATATTGAGTGAGCTGAATCATTTTCCTTCTATTTCAGAACTATTAGAGATATTCCCACAGGTGCTGATGGCTGCTTTACAACTGCTGGGAGGGATTATAAAGGGAAGGAGTGAATGTTGTTTGTTTTTATGTAAGTTTAACCTACTTATTCTGTATATCTCATTTTCTTTCCTGTGATGTTCAGGCCAATAAACAGTGATCCCAGACACTGACCTATCTTTACAGCTGCTGGGGAGCAGCAAGCCTTTGAAAGCTTCATCTTCTCATCCTGGGCAGGAGGATGTTCTCCTGTTCAATCATTCTCCTGCTTTTCTTTCCTACTGAAGACTGGGACTGTTCTGTYGCAGACAGAGCTGACAGCTCAGGGATTTGTAATTGCAGTGATTATTCCAAAACTTTTGAATTCTGCTGCTTGTAGAGAAACTAAAGCTGGGCTAGCAGTGRATGTATCATATGAAAATGTGCCCTTCCTGTTTTGCTCCCCTTGGGCTTTGCTCTCAGGAGAAGATGTGGAACTCGCTGAGGCAGAGATCTCTAATCTTACTGAGCAATCATGCTGGTGCTAGAAGGATGTTAATGATGTTTTACCACCTAAGAGGGTGATGAAAGGAGAGCATTTGAACACCTGAGCATGTATAATTTAAATGTAATAAAATCACAATATGAGTTCTAAGTAGAAAAATTAGCATCGCTAATTATTGCTTGCTGATTATTGCTGTAAGCTGTTCCTCAATCTTTTTTTTTTTTTTAAATCCATGCTGTTAGTGGATCCAGACATCAGGATAAATACCTGCACTCAGCTTTCTGGCTGTCAGCAAGTTCAGCTCTRTCTCTGTCAGTGATGTGAGGCACAGTTTGAGCCAGGGTCCCTGAGAGGGAAAGGCTGGGCAGGGCTGGGAATCCCAGAGCGCTCCCTGGAAAGGGAACCAGCCCAGTTCTGTTCATGATTCTCTCATCAAAAGAGCAATATGGAATGGATCAAACCACCTCAATTAGTGCAGATGAGAATAGTCACATATCATGTGTTATTTGTGCCCTGTTGAAGAAAAAACTTATTTATAACATAAATACAACCCCTCCTCTGCTGCTGCAGGAGGGCCTCAAGGTTACTGAGCGCATGTGTGACATAAATGCAGCAGAGCATTTTAATTAGATTCTTTCACCAGAACTCCTGACCTTCTGTGTAGCACATTAATGTATTTTACTAATTATAAATGCAATTAAAAAGTACTGAAATAAAATTAGGCGGATCTATCTAATTTACATTAAGCACTTTCAAATTATGCAGATTTTCAAAGTCTTTTTCTTTCTTTTTTTTTTTTTCCTTCCCCCTTTACAATTTGTGTTTCARGAAAAAATTGTCTGCATTAAAACAGCTGGAAAACAACCTTGTAGCAAAACAAATTTCTTTTCTGTGATTATTCACAGTGTGTGAGTTAATTTTGCAGGCAGTAATATGCTTAGCTGTCGTTAGGGCAGTGACTCACACAATAGAACCCATATGTGCCCTGGGTGCAGGGCTGGCTCCTCTGCTGCCTGGGTGCTTCTCCTGTTTTTCCTCTTGGGAATCAGGCAGAAATACTGATATAATGGTCAAAAATAGAGATTTATAAACAACAAACAGACAGCAAAACTCATGTGTGAATAACTCAGGGGAAACATCTGGTGTGCTCAGTCATTAAAGCAGGCTGGCTGTTATCTCCTCTGCCTCCATGTTTTGGTAGCACTCTCATAGAATTTTAGAGTTTTACACATGAAAGTAGGAAAAATAACAACATTTCATTATTATTTTTGTCAAGTATCTAAATGGCAGCAGGCACGGAGCAGCACACAGAACACAATCCTTACCCTGGAGAGCTTCTGATCTAATTTTAGATGGGCTGCAGAAACAGAGGCAGCTCTAAGTACTGAGCATAGATAGAACCAAGCTTAAAGGAGGGAAATTTGTAGAGCTACCCAGGCATTTTAGTTCATGTTGCTTATTCTTAAACCTTTTCCATGATAAAAGATTAATTTCTTATACGTGTTTTTAATGAAAATTCACTAGTTTTTCACTTAAAACAAGAAGTTCAAGTGCTTAATTTTTTTTCCCTGTTTTATCCCTTCCTTAAAGAAGTAATGGAAAAGAGTAGTGGAGAGCAGAGGAGAAAAACTGAAATATGAAGAGATTAGGGCAAATGAACCAACTCAGTGTTCATCTAATACCAAATGTCATGCAGGAGGACCATACTATTTTCCTGCTATATTTTTTTCTGTGTATTTATTGGGTTCTGAGTCTCTCCCACTCAGCAYTGAAAGAAGAAAACCAAGAATAAAGCTTTGCTAATTTTGAACCATCTATAAGGTGGTACCACAGGGAGCACTGGGTGATGCTTCCTTGGTGGGTGTCAGATCCAAGAGAGACCAAGAATTTAAAGGGAGAGGAAGGCATGGGAGCTAGCTTGCTGGTAAAATTAGAAATGTAAGAATCCATCCTCCCTGCCCCAAAGATCTTACTGCTGGACAGATGKGGAGTTTTCTCACACTTTTCTAGAAGCAGAAAAGTTTATGCACTGGGCTGCATAAAGCAGCCTTTGCCTTGGAGCACGGGGCCCCTTCTTGTCCCTTTCTGTGAGATGAACCTGGTGATTTCCAAGAGGAATTTTGGTTCCTAAAATTCTGAGTATAGCAGAATAGTATGCCCTTGTTACAGCAACCTATGCAGAGCATTCCCTCTGTATCTAACAGCTCTTTTGAAGGCAAGTACATACTTCAGCTTGGAGAGCTGCACTATTTAAATTCAGGTGTTTTCATTGATGCCCATGTTGGAAATTAAGGTTTCTGCACGGGTTAGTGGAGGAAGGAATGGCTTCAGCTTTAAATCACCCCCTGAAGGATGTGTCCTGTACACAATGGACATGTGGCCTCTCTCAGAAAGGATCTGATTTTGGGGGACAGCTGCTCCTGTCCCAGAGCAGGGTCACTGCCAGACCCCTCCAGAACATCATTGCTGTGGCTGCTGAGGGTAACCATCCCCAGGAATCAGAAAATGTGCAACAGCCAGGACACCCCTGAAAGTAAGGGCCAGCAGATCCCAAATCCTGCTTAGTTCAGATCTTAGGCTGGGTTCTTAACTTGGAATGAGCCCCTTCTCTCAGCAGCACCCTGTTCTCAGTAAAATATCACACCTTGGGCAGGAGAAGGAATGCTCAGGCCATCCTCACCCCACAGCCACTGTAAAGCAGGGATTACCTACAGAAATATTCACTGGTACCACTTTCCTGTCTCAGACATATTTTCTGACAAATCCTTTGTTAGGATCCTTTGTTAGGATCCTTCCTTGTTAGGATCCTTTCTCCTGAGAAGCTGAGTTGCTTCAGCTTCTCCATGTTTTGCTGCTTTGGAGTGTGATTTGGAGAATTGTTTACCCAGCATGTGAATTGTTTTTACTTGATGACCAATGACAGCCACCTGTGTGGAGGCTGTGAGCAGTCACCAAATTTATTATTCATTCCATTCCTTTCCTTTGCAAGTCTTCTGATGAAATCCTTCTTCTATTCTTTTAGTATAGTTTTAGTATATAATTTCTTTTAATATAATATATATCATAAAATAACAAATCAGCCTTCTGAAACATGGAGTCAAGATTCTCATCTCTTCCCTCGTCCTGGGACCCCTGCAAACACCACCACATTTTCCCGTTTGAAACATTAGCACAGGACAGTGTTTTGTTTTCCTTTTGGCACAGGTTCATAAATGGAAGCAGGAATTGTTGGGGTTTTTTGTAAAGGAAATGTTTAGGAAATGTTCAGTTAAGGACCTGGAATATTTGAAATGTTTTACTTTGAGCTTTCTCCTTCCCCAACCCCAAATATATGTAGTGATACATCACAGTCAAAAAACCAAAAATGTTGGGAATTTAGATATTTCCATAAAAAATACATATTGTTGTACAATCCAAATTTAAGTGAAAGCTTTCCTCATATTTTAACCATGCTGGGCTCTGCTGTCAGATGAGGTTGCTTGGTACAAACAATCCAACAATGAATTATCAATAAAGTTTGCRTGGATCCTAATTTATTTTTTAAACTTTCTTGAAACGTTGGACTGTGCATAATTCAGAGCATGGTTATTTTAAGTGTGACATTTGCCAAGGATGAGATTTAGTTGTTCCATCAAGAGTGAATGCAGGATAGAACTCCASAGTGGCACAGCCTTGGTGGGAGCCCCCAGCTGCCCTCCATGGCCAAGCTGGGGGYGTCTGCCAGCACTTCTGATTAGGAAATGACATCCTGCCAAAGTGCTGTGTTTGAACATTGCTGTGCTCTRTTGGCATGGGATGGATTTAGGCACTGGGTTCAGTCCTCTGCTGAACAGAAATCGCTTTAACTGTGAAATTCTTCATGGGGAAAGAGATTAATCACATTTCAATATTAGGGGAAGCAAAGCTTAAGCTATTTATTTGAGTGTGTGGCTGAAAAAAACCACAGTGAGAATAGGATATTTAAAGTTGCCCTCCTTTAATTTTGTTTTGCTTCGAAGTAATTATTCTTGCTCTTCATTTTTGTTAAACTTTATCACAARGCCTCATCCAAAAAAAGGTTTGGGTCTTTTTTTTCAACCCATGAGGATGTTTGCAAAAGAGTATTTGTGAGATGGGAGTTGGGAAGGCTTTGAAAGCCAACTTTTCTTCTTTTCATCACTGTGCAAGCAGCCGAGAATTAAAAAGATGAGACTTAAATAACCTACCTACAGTTTTTAAAAGCCAATTATCTGTTTTCTATTTGAAATGTCATGTGCAAAACCTTTTAAGGCACCTCAGAGYGAGCTGGACTGTGCAGGCTGTGCAGTGAAATATGACAGGGAAAGTGCTTTGGGTAATAACTGAGCCCGTGGGTAAGAGAGTGCTGCACTGAGAGGGAGTGAGCTGCTGAGGCACTGGGGTTGTATCACTGCCTGGGGGCTCTGCACAAATCACAAACAGGATGGGACTGCTGGGAACTGCCTTGAGCTGTTTGATTTTCCAGCATCACTCTCATTCCATGGCTATGACAATGGGAAGATGCCAGCAGCTCACAYCCCAGGCAGCAGACCAAGAACTCAAAGTTACARCTTACTTTAAAAGTTTTTTGACCAATCCCACAAAGCAAAAGCASATTGACAGTGGTTCTATCCAAGCACTATGAGCATATAAACCTTCAGTTAAAACAATGCTTGCTTATTTTGGATACAGTACCTGCTTGTAAGCCTTAAAACACARTGCACAGAGCTCCATTATTAAGCTTAAAACTTCCTAATACCTTGCTAAATAAACTTTTCTGCAGTTTTAAGAAGTTATTCTAGCCAAGCATTAATACACAGACCATTGTTCTATTTGTCCTTACYTTTCTACTTTTTACATAATTTTTCTGCTGACCAATCTCATGGCTRCTGCTTAGCTCCAATCACAGTTCTGCTGTCTCTGAGGCCTGCCTTYTGCAGCTTTCCCAAAACCCTCYRATTTTATGGATTCCYACAGAATTATYCTRCTGGGGGCCTCAAAACAAACCAAAAAACAAAGAAAAAAGTTTTGGGAAATGAATTCTGATTGGKTTTTTTTTTGGGGAAATTTGCTGGTTTGTTTGTTTGGGTTTGTTTGTTGGTTTTTTGGTTGGAGATTTTTGCCCTTTTTTGTTTTGTTTTGTTGTGGTTTCTTTGTTGTTGCTGGGGTTTTTTGTTTGTTTTTGGTGGGTTGTTTTGTTTTGCTTTTTCTTTGTTACCTTTAATTCAGAGATCAGGACAGCTCTRTTGTTATCCCTGCAGTCCCTGCATACAATGCTCTAGTGCTGGAAACAGTAGGAATAATTTGTGGAAGCAGTAGACAGAATTGTCTCCTGAGTGGTGCTGCTGCATGCTTGGAATTGCCAAGTCTTATGATGAGAGAGTCATGATTAGCTGCAAAAAACTGATTATTCCCWGGCATGAAAAATAAACTATTGGAAACAGTTTTCCTGAATTCTGTCTGTAGTTCTGTTGTAATTTTCTGGCTGTGAGAGATGTTTGGAAACCAGCACTGCTTGTCCTGCKTTAGCTTAGAGATTGCTGTATCCTACCTGAGGGCAGGGGTTCTTATTTTAACATTAATGAAGCAGATTGCATATTGGAAATCACACCCATGGCAGCACAATATTTATTTAAAGTTTAGCCTCCATGTCTTTTGTTATCTGCACTGGGCAGCCTCAGATCATAAATWAAAACTGGAACAATTTTCCCCCATAAACTCATTCCTTCCACAGCTTTGCCAGGTCCTCTCTGGTCCCCTTCCTTAATTACAGAATCCTTCTGAGGCACAGGATGCATGTTGTTTTCATCAGTGAGAGATAAGGGATGTCAGCACAGAACTGAGCTTCTGCTATACTTAGTCATAATCCTCCTATCACTTAAAAAGGCAACTGGAGATCTTTTTCAATAAAGCCATCAACAGGGATTCAGACATAAACACTGGATTTAGGCACATAAGCTTAATTGACTTTCAAAAAGAGATGAGCATCTCTTCCACTGAGGCTTCCCTGATAACACCACCCTGAGCAGCTCAGGTTTATGGATGCAATGATTACCTTGGAGGGGAGGAGCCAAAAATAAAAACATCCAGAGATCAATCACTGTCTTGCTCTGCTCTTTATAGGGAAGTTAAAAACAAACAAACAAAAACAAAAGGAGACACATTCTTCCTGTGAAATTATTTTCAATGTGAGAATTCTCAGAAGCACCTGCACACTGTTATCTTTGTATTGATTTTCTGCAGTATCACATTGAACTGCAAAGGGTGCTGCTGGTTTAATTGCAATTACATCTCTCTGGAACTTCTAATACGAATTACATAACAACCCTGAGAACGTTTTCTATCCCTTTTTTTCTTTGCTTACAGTTTTATTTGTTCCCTTTTCTCACAGTCCTGGTTTGTCTGTCCTCCCTTTCCTGTAGTGCCAGGTTTACAAGGTCGTGGCACCAAGTCCCACATTGAATGAGCCACTGAAACCAGGTAACCCTGAGTGCAATTGATCCCTGAGGAGCAGGGGGATATTTCCATCTAAATGAGGAGGATGAGCTTTGTGGCTCCCATTAAGGTTAATGGGGGTWATAGAGCTGGGTCCTGGTGTACCATAACAAATGTTTGTCCCCTCAGCTAATCCATTCCAGTCTCTCAGTACTGAGAGAGAAAAAATATTTTCAGGGRAAAAAAAAAWAAAAAGATTGTGATTTAGAAGTAAATCTCAGAGTTGTTCCATGTTTCTCCTCTAACTTTCAAAAGTGTTAAAGCAGCACATTTCACCACTTTCCACTTCATCTGCAAGAGTGTTCAAGTTAGTGAGGGTTCTGTGAGAGCCATTAAAAATCTGTCAGAGAAGTGCTGGTCATGGCAAAAACATTTTTCAGGAGCTGTCAATTCCCCCAAATATCCATCAGTGCTACCAGGCACAACAAGGGATTCCTCATTTAGAACGTGTCAATTCTTATTATTAATGTCATGATGAAAACACCTGCTAAGTGTCTGTGTCTGGCAAAGTGAGGCTGTCACAGAGATGAGAGGGTGAATTCCACTTGGATTAGTGAGCAAGGAAGAGCTGGAGATTTTTTTTTTTAAGTTTCCCTAAAGACAAACACCTTATCTTTATCCTGAGCTGGGCTTGTAGAGGCAGGAGACAGGGAATGCAGCAAGGTATAACTGATGAGAGATTATGTGAAAATAATGTGTAAGATGAACTCTTTGGAAAATTCCACATTTGGATGAGGTCTCCATGGTTTGTTGTGTTTGCCAGCTCCAGGGGGAAGGTGCCCAGCAGCCCCTGCAGATGCTGGGGTTTGTCACAAGGTTGTTGACTGCAGCTCCCAAGGACAAACCACATGAGTTGCTTTGGCTTCTCCCAGCAGGAGCACTGCAGGTAAATGGAGCTCAGGTGTGCCAAGTCCATCCTCACAGGAACACAAGGATTGCTGCGAGTCCTGGGATGTGCCTTGGCTGGGGCTGCCTGGCCCACAMAGCACTGCAAGCTGGGCTCTGCTTTTAAAAGCACACAGAGAGAGGAAAAATGCATCCTGRGACTCACTGAGGCATGTATTCTGGTATATATAGAGACAAAATTAAAATGCTAGCTCTGTCGTTCTTAAAAATATATCCATAAACATTATACTCATGGGACAATGAGAGCTAAAAGATGATATCACCTGTGAAAGGTCTTACTGAGACTCCAAGGAAGGGTTTGGAAGAGAATTTCAGATTTCTGCTTTGGATCAAAACAAATCATATTCAGTAAGAAAGGTCATCATTAAGGAAGCTATTCAATACATCCCTTTTTATTCTTACACCCATGAAACAAGTTTGAGGCAGAAGAAAACACTGTAAACCYCAGTCAATCCAGCTGGCCACATCTGACCAAGAGGAAAGTGCTCCCCAGAACTGCAGATGCCTTTCCCAGCCCTTGGGTGGGCACAGGCAGCTCTGCCTTCTGCTGCGGATCCCACCAGGCTCTTAAATACCTGCTTAACTTGAAGCTCATGGCTTTAAGCACAAGGCTTTAACTGTAATGAGYGTTCTTATATTCTTAATCACACACTTGGATTCATTGCCAGAGCAGGCAGGAGGACATAATGGGCCATGGCTTCAGTCTGTGTAAATTGGTGGCACTTAATTGAAATGAATCGAGTTGTGTCAATTTGCTGCCAGATCCCTGGGGTGCAGAA
>JACDOX010000391.1:46874-165071 GCA_014549065.1 Cardinalis cardinalis | reverse complement strand
CTCACACTCCCCAGTGCAGCTCCCCCAGGCACCCAGCAAGCAGCAGTTCATGATGCCACATCTCATACCCAATCAGGAAATGTGCGCTTAGCAGTTGGTAGAATCTATAAATATGTGTGCAATGTGAACAATAAATGGYTTCTGCTTGCTCATATGGGTCAGTTGTTCAGGAGTCATGGATTTCCCACAGAATCAGGGTGAGCTGGGTCTCTGAGCTCTGCAGGCTGGTTGTTCTGTTTTCAGCCTGCACTGGAAGTGCCATTGCTGGTGTGTAATCATATCTGAATGCCTAAATTCCACTTCAGTGGTGGTATCTTGGGATCTTCTTTGGAAGTGGTGATTTTAGTTCTAATAAATCCTCCTGGGGTGGTCACTGGGATTTTATTTTATTGAGAAGTGGAATATAGAAATATATGAAGAAAGGCATTTTAGTTCCCCTTCAGAATGTTTTCCAGYGCTCTGTTTACCGTGGCTGGTTTGTGCTTTTCCTCCAGTTATAAATAACTGCTAAAGACTGATGTGTTTACTTTGTTTAACCATGGCCATGATGGGTCGAGGACACATTAAATCATCCTCAGGCTCTTGTTTGCAGCCAATTCTGAAATAACCAGAGTAGTGACATAAAATTACTTCATACTGCAGAGATTTTATATTGGCTTAAGCATCTGAAGTCTCCAGTGTTTTACAACACACTTTAATGATGAAACAGTGACAAAAAAGAYGAAAGTCCATGTGGAATTGTCTAACAAACAACTCAAGGTTTGTTTAAGTTGCAAAGATATGAAAAAGGGATATTATTTTCATCAGAGATTTTCCTTGATGAGTTTACAGATCTGGATACTGTTTATTCAGATTTAAAGTTTTTTCATATTTTAGAAATAGCGATGAAGAACAGGTACATTCTTATTCTGCTGAGATTAAAAGGGGGATRTGTTCTTTCATGGCAATTCCTACAAATACAGCCTCTGCGTGTGCACATTTGTGCTTCTGCTCTGAAAACACCATCTGCAGGTGCCACTGCTCCTTTAGCAGTTTGATCTGGATTTTGTTTGGAGTTACCTGCATGCAAACTTCTCTGTTCATAATTATCTGCTGTCATCAAAAAGGAGAGTGACTGTGAAAATCAAACTGGTGCTGTTATATGTGGTACACCCAGAATTAATGCATCTCCTTCCCTCTGTCAGTTTTACATCAGCTCAGGATCTGCAGTGTCTCCTTCCACTAATATATGAGTAAGATTCTATCACTGGTTTACTGTCTGTAATTAGCAATGCCTTAATGACTTGTGTCTGGGAATTCTATCTCTATTTGTTTGTATGAGAAAATAAATGGCACTCAAATGTGTTCCAGGACTGCTGGGTGCTCACTCTGAAGGTATTTACAGGAATCAGCCTCTAATTCTCACTTCACTTCTTCCTCAGATCTCTGAGAAACAAGGTAGGCTTTCTCCTGAGGGTTGGAAAGTCTGACCTCAGTGATGTCCTGCTGGAGAATAACTGCAGAGTTTGGGGCCATTTCTGGAACACTGTGCCCTCAGCTCTCTTCACAGAGAGCAGCAGGCACAACCTSCCCAGGATTTTTCCTGCAGAAGCACAGAGAGGAGAAGAGAAAACAATTCTTATCTCTATGCTCTGCTCCTGTTGATTTTGCAYATGTGGAATGTGTTATGGAGATTGTTTACTGCGAGTGAGTTCTTTATTGGATTCTGGTGATGATTGTTCATCTTAATTGGCCAATTAGGTCCAAGCTGTGTCCTGGCTGTCTGGAGACACTCATGGGTTTTTCTTTAGTATCTTTTTAGCATCTTTTTACTATAGTATAGTATCTCTTTAATATAGTATAGTATAGTGTAATATAATATGGATTTAATAAAGCAATAGTTCAGCATTCTGAATCATGGAGTCAGATCATTCCCTGCTTTGGGGGCTCCCTGCATTCAGTAGAACACCACCAGGTACCCGTGCAGTATTTAAGTCAAACAATCTGTAGGACAGGGCCCTTCCCTGGAGGAATGAGGCAGTGCAGGAGCTGGAGAGTCACCACACAAAAGTCTGGGAGGAGGGAGAAGTGCTGTCTTGAAAATCTTTTTGTTTGCATGTATTTCACTGAAATTTTCTTTCTCACAGTGGTGTCAATCTGTTTTAAGGGAAGTAATTAAAACTGCACAGATCCTAGTTATTAATGCTAGTGGGAACAGCAGACAGTGCAGCTGAAGTTATCAGAAATTACCCAAAAGAAAGTTAAGGCTCTGGACTGAGGGTACACTGAAAAAAACCCCTATTTTTGGAAGGGTTTTAAGGCACCAGAGACTTTATCCATCTACATCCTTGTAAAGGTAGATAATGGTGTTATATTTTCTCTGAGCTGCTGTAAATTTTGCTACCCTGCAGCTGGAGAAAACACAAACAAATATTCAGGTTCTTCCTGAGCATAATTTCTTGGTTTCCCTTCTTGAACATGAACATATCCAGTGCCCACAAAGCTGCATAGCTGAACTTCAGTTTTAAATCCATAAAACTGCATTTTACAATGCTCTGGACAGATGTTTTGGATCCTGTAAATTCCCTTGATTCACCTATTAAGCCTTGCCTTTGGTTTTGAAGGTGATTCAGAAAAACACGTGGTCTTTATTTCTCTGTAAGATGGAAATTCAGTTCAGCTTCTTTTACTAAAATTATCCATAAATCACTACAGATCTAAGTAAAAAAGGTGAAAATTACAGCTCTTTAGAGGATGGATATGGGGCATTTTACACAGAGTCTGAAAACTATTTGCATAATATTTTGAAATGCAGTTTGGTGAGATCAGGCATTTTGTTTGTTATGAATAAACCAGGCTGAGGAATGTGAGACAGTGAGTGCTGTCTGTGCAGAAATGGCCAGTGCCAAGGACAGGAATTCTGATCCTCAGTGAAACTACCTGGGTTTGATCCCAGAGCTATCTGGGCTTTTTCTTTCCATGCTATCAATGTTTAGTGCAAAGAGGAGGGAAGACAAGAGACAAGGGATGAATCAACTCCAGAAATGCAAATGATTACTTTGGAACAAAGTAAAGCTGTAAAGTCTGTGTAAAACTAAAAATTGATCAGAAAATGTAAAATATGTGCTGCCTTTGGGTGATAGAAGCCTAAGGTTCTAGATCTGAGAGGAATTTATCTTCAGACAGAGAAATGAGTTCTTCAGAAACAGTCAGTATTCACAAACCTTTTGAATCTATTAGAACATTTCATCTGACACCTCATCAGAAACGGGATGCTTTTAATGCTGTTCATAATAAAACACTTTATAGCCAAATACTTGAGAGACGTAAGGAAAAGATTTTAAAAAAAGAGGAACTGACTGGGCAGAGCTCAAATTTGGATGCTCTGTTGTTTAGMAAGGTTACTCCTAATATTTGTCCATTCACCCTGAATTCTTAGAGCTTTTCCTCCAGAGAWCCTTCCCATCCCTCTCTGTCTTCATTGCAGATGAGGGTCTGTCTTRGTAAACATGGAATTTGGAATATTTCAGTGTATTATTCCCTCACACAAACCCCTTCCCTGCCTGGTTATAATTTTTACTTTTGCCTCTGGCTTGTAAAGGTAGGCAAAAGTGGGTGAATGTGTGTGGGAGATGGGGAAGGAGCTGCTGTTCATAAACTCACAAGAATATTTTTTGTTTCACGAGGCCCAGGATGAGATCAGAGGGAGAGGTGGGATTTCCCAGAGCCTGCCTTCTCCACAGTTCCATGGATAACCAAGCAGGAACTAATTTTCTTTCAAATAGCCATAATTCCCATTCTGTGCTTGCATGCCCTTCAGGGAGAGGACAACTACAAAGCTGAAGCAAGAGCTCARTTTTACAGACTGGTGTCAGGAGGATAGGCACAGGTGGGTCATGTTGTATTCATAGTAATGAGGATGAGGAGAGGCAGCCTGAATCTAACAACAACACACAGGAAATTTTGCAAATGTAACATTGTGAAGATTTATAATTGCACCAGATATAATTCAATATGAATTCTTTATACCCAGTGTGAGTTAGAGCATGAAGTGTTGATCTTGCTGAAAGTTTCAAAGCTTTGTGGAATAATTCTCCAGGAAAATAAATGGATGCAAATTATTTTGCAGGAAAATGAAGAAAATTTAGTTTGGTRGAAGAGCCTTTTTTAGTGTTTCTAGCTGAACTGCTCTGTAGGACTTGGGTCAGGGTGACCCATGGCTGGGCTGCAGTGGCTGCTGTGCCCATTCCTGCMCTCTGAAATCTGAGTAACAAATGCAACCTGTGTGAATTCATTCAGAACAGCAGAATTCTRACTGGCAAGTGATGCCAGAGTCTGCATTCTGTAAGTCAGTTAGGGAGATTTATTATGCCTTCTGTTGTTTCCAGTGCTTTTCTCTCTGGGTTTCCATTTTTTTTTTCTTTTTTTCAGTTAAGTAAATTTGATAAAATATACCATCATGTGACAATAAGAGAACTAAACTGGAAAATAATTCACAGTGCAGTATTGATAAATGCCTGGTGCAGTAATAGCAATATGTCATCAATCACCTGGGCTCCTGTTTGATGGCATCATATAACCTAATTCAGGATGAACGTCCTTTGCTTTAACCTTGGTTGTATTTGCAGCTTACTCTAGAGGAAAGTAATAATCCTTCATTAACTGGTAGGTGTGAAACATTCTCTATCAAGAGGGTAGAGGAGGAGGCAAATGAAAATTGGTTTCAGAATGTGTCCTGAGTCAAAATCAGTCTCTTTCTGCAGACTCATAAACTGCATAAATTATTATTATTATACGTTTTGAAGGGTGGGTAAGTGAATGAATCTTGGTGTTTTGCAGCTTTGCTCTGTTTCTCTTTGTTGCTTTTCTCCATCTGTATTCAAATGTACATATAAAAAATTCAAGGACACATCAAGTCTTTGATCCTGTTACAGCTTTAATTCTTAAGAGCCTATATAAGACTGTGCTTTACATTTTGCATTAAGGTACTTGTAATTAGGAGCTTGTGGTAATGACCCATTCTCAGGCAAAGTAGTGCTGTTCCTTGTTTTCCATTAACTGCATTGAGGGTTTATTTGCTGAAAATTGAGTTTAATTTGATTAGCAGGAATTGTGAAACATTTGCAACACAAGGTATATTAGCATAGCACTTTGTTTGTAATGAGAGCCAAAAAGCAGTTAGGGGAAGAGCTAATTACTGAAGATTTTCCTTTTAATAAGGAAGGTCTAGCTAAATTTTACTACTCTGCTCTCAAAATCCCTTCAGCTTTAACTGGTGGCTGAAAGAACAACAAAATGCTCTGCAAAAGTTCAGCAGATGTTCTCTGAAAGTCACCGTTGGGAAAGTCCAATAATTTACTAAGGAAAGAATTCATTTAATCTGAAAATTTGGCAGCACCAGCAGGATTTTCCACATCTTTATGGAACTGATAGTGGTGGGTGTTTGCTAACAGAACAAAGGTATTAATGGTGTTCAGGAGGGACCCCCACCTCTTTCCTTCCCCCCAGCCAGGGTGGTTTGTTCTGAACCAAAAAAATGTTCTTTACTCACCTGGAAGCTCTTGGAAAGCCCATCCCAAAATCCCATGAAAACAATACAGATTTATAATAGTTTATAATAATAACACTACTGATTTATAATAACTCACAGGGAAGGTTTTCCCACTGCTTTTAACTGAGGAGCAGTGTTTTTGTCCTGTGTGTTGAGTTACTCTCTGTCTGCCTGGGTTGCCCAGAGTGCTCAGAATCCCCTGCTCAGATGAAAGGTTGACAATTTTATTGTCACCAGCAAGTTCCTCTCTGCCCCTCTGTGAGTTCCTTGGAAAGAGCCATTGGCTTGGTCAGAATCTTGTGAAAGTCTAGGTGAAACATATTTTCAGTAAAATAATAGTCAACAACCAGGTCCAAGGTAAATACAAGATACCTTAGCACCAGAGAACATTTAAACAACCTTTACAAGGTTTAAATCAAATCACTTATTGATAAAACCAAATCCATGGGGTCCAGAAGGAAGATCCAGATAATTTGTTCATGGATCAAAGTGTTTTATTCTTCATGGTTTCCTACTCAAGGACAGGCATTCTCTTCTGGAGATAATTTTCACTCTTGTACCCTTAATTCTGTTCTGCCATTTGCTGGGGCTGACAGGAGGTAACTGTGTTCTCAAACAGGACTCTCACCATCCTGGAAGTGCTCCAAGGTAAAGCAGCCACTTCATTAAATCCGCAGTGGCTTTTCTTCTCCATGTCCTCTCTGCCTGCTCCAAACCAAACACTCCTGCTCAGTTCTAGTCTCTGTTTTATTCCTTTATGTTCAAGCTGATTCATTTTAGCTGGAGTGATGATGTGAGCAAATAACCACATTTTTGTCAAAGGGGGATGCAGCTGAGCTGACAGCTGGCTTTCACCTAAAGCTGGGGACATTTTTGCACGTCCTGTGAATCCCCAGAAATGTTTGCAGCAGGTGATGGCAGTTTAGCTGCCCTGGCGCTGGAAATGCAGGCCTAAATATTTCCTGCTTTTCCAGGAATCCTCTTTTGTTCCTGCTCAAAACAAACTCAGATTCTGAGAGCTGGTGCTCAGTTATTACATTTAGCCTGAAATTGTGGTTGATGGCAATTATTAACATAATTTTATTAGTAGCTAATTAGTTGTGCTAACTAAGATTTCCTAATAACAACTTGCTTTATATTTCTTTGTTTGGAGTTTTGGTGTTGTAGTAACATTCCCTCATTAACTCTGTTTACATTACAACTACAGCCTTATTTTTTCTCCTTTAGCAATGGTTACTTTGCTCAGCTTKCTGCCAGATTCTTTTTTGTCTTTTGCTTAATTATCCTGCTTTGACTGGATAGAAATTGCAATTACAGTTAGCCAAATATGAAAAATACATCTCCACTCATCTTCTAACTTTTGTATTTGCTTGAAGTTTTGAACAAATTTAATCAGAGTTCATTTGCACCTGCTTTGTGTTTGCTTTTCCCAAATACTCTGGCAGAGGGATTTATTGGTATTCAATAAGCATGCTGGCATCAAGTTTTCAACAAATACTTCAGAATATTTGCAGAAAAAGAAATTTTTACTTTGATTATCCATAGAAGGCTGTTAATAACRCTTATTTTATGGTGAAGCAGAGTTATGTAACTGTGTATTTACTGCTCCCAAACAAACTCCAACTCAGCTAAAGAATTAATCACAAAAACCATTGAGAGATTTGTTTTAGCAACTCAATCAGGGACGTTGCAATGCTTCTCAACATCTTGCTGCTGCTTTTCTTCACAATGCCCATCAAACAAAATATGGGTTTAGACTTATTCCATCGCCCTCGTGACAAAAGCACATCAACCCCACAGCTGAAGTTCCAGCACAGCTCTGCCTGGATTATTATTTGTAATTTGTGATTTGCCCACACAAGCTGTGGTCTGCATAGGTGAGCATTCACTGCCAAACAAAAGGCAAACAGAACAGGGTGATGGGGAAATTAGGAGAGTTTGGCCTTGTTAATTCTTCTCTCTTTTCCTCCATAGTGCATTTTGCATTTCCCACTGCCCTTTGGGAGGGAACTCTGGCAGTGCCCAGGAGCATTTCCCAGCTCTGGGTGTTATGAGTAGARGAGTTGCCCATTTTTTTAAAAGGTTGCAGAGTTCACAGGTTGGGCYAGTTGCTGCCAGAGTGGAGTTGTAACTGTTTGTTGTTGTAATCACYGGTGGTTTTCATTAACTACCTGTCCTTGATGGTTAAGAATTCCCCTTTTTGTCAGTGACACCCTGCTGCTTCCTGGAGGATGGCACCCAGACGGTGAAGGGGAAGGGACATTGGCATTGGCATGCAAATGACCTCGCATCCAGCATGCAAKGGGAGAAACCCCTCACCAAACCTAGGCAAAAACCCCTAAAACAAGGAGCCAACACAAAATGGATGAATCAAAGGGATGTCTAGCTGTGAAGAACAGAATCYAGTATCTGCTAAAACCTTTTTACCCCTCACCCTGACCTCAAGGATGTCGGAATCCAGTATGCACTCAGACCCTTTTTATCCGTAACCTAAGGATGTCAGGTAGACGGAGGAGCTCAAATGTTAAACCAGAAAGTGAGAGAAGATCTTGGTGCTCTTTTGAGGAAGGAATTCTCTGCTCTGCCCACAGGCCAGTGCACAAAGCTGCACTCTTCCYCCTTCTSCGAGTCACTCTTGGCCGCAGTGTGGTGAGTGTGAGGGCTGGCRAGAGTGCAGGCCCATTGGTTCTCYCYACCWGAGCTGAYCRCTTTTAATAAAGGCTTTGAAAAGGAGAAAGGTCTCCTGCCTGTGATTATTTCATGGGTGCCGTGGGCAGTGCCCTGGGCAGGTGCCCCACAGCTCCCTGCCCCGCACAGGAGGATTCCTGCTGCAGACTCCCCAGGAATGGGGCACACTCCCTCTGGGGAGCTGCAGGGACATTCCATGGSGCAGGTCAGCACAGCCCCCAGCAAGCAGAGGGGTTTTGACTGGTTTTGACTCRGGACACATTCTGAAACCAATTTTCATTTGCCTCCCCCTCTATCCTCCTGATAGGGAATGTTTCACACCTACTGGTTAATGAAGGATCCTGACTTTCCTCACTGTTACTGCACTTCTCTTTTCAGCTCTGTTCAGGGCTGTCTCAGTTCTGACAAACCAGTCCCCAGTCAGCCAGCAAGGGAGAAAAGTGTGAAGAATCCAGTGGCGTCTGCCTTAGGAAAGTGAGTTGTCCTGCTAGTTATGCCAACGGGGCCTTTCCCCCTCTCATCTGGGTGTTTAGGAAAGCAAAGTGCAGGATTTTAGTGTGTATTTGTTTCTCAATCTTCTTGTCTCAACAAAATGCTCTGCAAAAGTTCAGCAGATGTTCTCTGAAAGTCACCGTTGGGGAARTCCAATAATTTACTCAAGAAAGAATTCATTTAATCTGAGAATTGTTGTGAAGAACTCTGGGTCTGCTAATTGCTGTGGTTTCCCTTTACTGTTTTTGCTATCCCTATGTGGTGTGGTCTTGCTGAAATCTGGTATTTTCAGTRTCTTGGGTTTGGTTTCCAGTCTTGTGCTTGTTGATGCTGCCACAGTTCACACTGAAATTAATGTGAGTTTTCTTTTTTCCCAGGGTGTTTACAGACTACTCCAAATGTAGCCCAGCAGGATTCTGGTCTGAACTGAAATTAACTGTCATACATAGGATTTGTTTATCTCTTCACATCCTTCTGTCACAGATGTTTGTCCTTTGGCTTGTTCCTTTTTCTAATTATTTTTTGATTATATTTTGAAACACCTTCTGTCTAACCAATTTCTCCCCAAATCAAACAGTGCATTTCTTTCCCCTTCACCCACAGTGATTCCCCCAAACCCAATGTTATTTACTTCTGGTGGAAAGTGACCTTTATATGAATCTGTTTCAGATAGGAGTTGCATTTTGTTGTTTATTCTTCTTGAGTTATAAATCCACATCTGCTGTGCTGTGTGTTGATACACAGTGTAAGGTGAGGAGGGTACAGCTCATTTTCCATGTTCATGCCCCAAAACTTCTTTCTGGGGTCACCRCTAAGTCACAGGTAGATGATTGAAAATTCAGAGCGATGCAAACAGAGCAACCCTGACCAAAACAATGTGACAGGCCACCAACAGCTCCTAGAGCATATAATTTCCTTATTTCCCAGCCACTCTGTGGAAAGCAAATGCATGAAAATATATGAATTTCTCCAAATGACATCTTAGACAAGCATGGAAAGAAACTGAAATTGGGCTGCTGGAGCTGTTTGCAACTGCAGCTTGTGTCTGAGCAGGCAGGGCTGAATCCTCTGCACCTGCAGGGGTGTGTGCTGCTGCATCCTCTGCACCTGCAGGGTGTGTGCTCCTGAATCCTCTGCCCTTGCAGGGTGTGTGCTCCTGAATCCTCTGCACCTGCAGGGTGTGTGCTCCTGAATCCTCTGCACCTGCAGGGTGTGTGCTGCTGAATCCTCTGCACCTGCAGGGTGTGTGCTGCTGCATCCTCTGCACTGCTGCCTCCAGGCTGGGGCAGGAGCCTCCCATCAGCAGGGCAGGGCAGGGCTGGGAGACTGCAGAATGCACCAGGGGCAGCTGGAGACAGCCTGGTTTTGGGAAAGGCCACTGCAGAATGGGTTATACTGCAGCACAGCTCTCTTCTTAGAGAGCAGCAGGCACAACTTCCCAAGGACACTTCCTGGGAATCACAGCAAGGAACCTCAGAGAAAGAGGAAACAATTCTTATCTCTACTTGCTGCTCCAGTTGTTCTTGCACATGTGGAATGTGTTGGAAGATTGTTTACCTGAAGGAATTTTGTGATTGGATTCTGCTGAGGATGGTTTTGATTCCTYGGCCAATCACACAAAGCTGTGTCCTGACTRTCAGGCAGAGAGTCACAAGTTTTCTTTTAGTATTCTTTATATTCTTATTCTAGWAAGTACAAAATAGCTGTAATGTAATAAAGTATAGTTTTAATAAAGGGAGGGTTCAGCATTCCAAAGCCTTGGAGTCAGATGCCGATCATTCCCTGCGTTGGGAGCGCCTTGCAACTTCCAAATTGTTAAAAATARGTTAGAAACTGTTGTAAAATGGTTGATAGATTGTTAAGCATAGACTTAGTTTGGTTATTATATTGTAAAAGGGTTTAAAATGGTGGTTACAAGAAATATGGTACTCAAGGTACCGTAACACACCTCAGTGAAGTGCACCACGAGCCAGCCTGGRCAGAACTGTAATGGCCAACCAAGCGCCTTAAACCTTCATGCAAATGAAGSATCCAAACAGAAACCAATCCAAAGGGACAAAAACAGGATAGAAAGGGGCTTCTGACCCACTGAATGGTGCTGCTCCATCGGGGCCATGGCTGCTGGGCAGCCCCAGCCCCAGCGCTGCTCCATCCTCGAGGGAACGCTCCTGCTCAGCCCGGGGCCCCCTGGCTTTGGGCCTTTCTTTTATTACAGTAAATGCTGAAATCACTTCAGCACCAGGAGCCTGCTCTGGTTTTTATCACACATTACACAGTCTCTGCAGTTTGCTGCTGCTGCCCTTGCTCCTTCATGCTGAGCTCCGGGCAGCCTCACCCTGCACAGACAGGAGAGTCGTGGAGAGGAGCAGAAAGTGTGCAGGAGACAGCACAGGAACCTGTGCACAGCAAACGTGAGAGCTGTGTGACAACTCATTGATATGCAAGTGCATCTGCTGCAGATGCTGTGAACTCCACAGACAAAAAGAAGATAATTTGACAGCATTAAGCAGAAAGCTCATACGGGGCTGATGGCAGAGAARAGCACTTTGATTCTTCAGTTGTCTGAGCTGTTCAGAGCAGTGTGGGGCTTCCCTGCCAGGTCCAGGTGCTTTGCTGAGTTGCTGTAGCTGATTTCCAGGCTCACACACATTCAGGTATCTCAGGCCAGAGCTGCTGGACAAACCGTGGGGTCACTGTGGCTTCAGGAGTGCTGCTAATGGTGGCCCAGTGGGTAAAATCATTCCTGCCTCCAGCCCAGCCACCATCTGGGTCTCTTGCTTTGCAGTTGGGAYGCTCTGATTGCTCTCTAAATTGGATATGTAAATAAACTGGGTTTGAGAGGGGAAAACAAGTGTGGGGAGGTGGSTGAGTCCTTCTGGGGATGAGACAAGGTGGGGCCTTGAATATTCTGTAGTTTTGCTTTGGATGGTGTTARAAAAGGGAGAGGTTGAATTCAGGCAGGTTTGTGTTTAAAGACAAATTAATATGTAATCAATGGAATTGTTCAGGCAATCAAAGCTTATGCCCACAATATTTAAATCACAATTACAATAGGGAAGTTTTCTGATAAGCACAATTAAGATAATTTCTTTTTCTGTCACTTCATTCTTCTAAATTAACATTTTTTTTCCAACCATTTGCATTTGGAATTAACTCTGTTAGCATCATTTAGATGGATATTATTTTGGTAATGAGGAAAGTTTTCTGATTTTTTCATTCCTTTATTCTGAGCCTTGCAAGGTTTCCACTAACAAGTAACATGTGAAGTGTGAGAACAAGGGAATAATAGGGGAAGGTAGAGCTTCCTCCTTTCCAACAACAGGATAATGGCTATCAGGGATCCTCTCCTTGAAAGGAGAAGTGGAATATGTCTCTTACAAGTAAGAATATAAAAAAAATCAATAATACATGTTTTCTGCTAGTCAGACTTCCCTAGTATCCTTTCCAGTGGGGAAATTAAGGAAAATGTTTTAATTATTTTCAATTCTCTTTGCACAGAAAAACAACTGTGGAGAAAAATGTGAAGTGTGTCTCCGACAATTGGTTTTCTGTAGTGTACACAGCAGTAAAAATWGCTTAATTGTGTAATACTTTCCAGGAAATACATCTTTCAAATCTCCTAGGTAGAGAGGAATATGATTTTTTTTTTCAAGCAAAAAGCTGGAATTTGCATTAGGCTCTAAATGCAGACAGAATTCCAATTGAATCAGTTTCTTGCAGAAGTTTTAGCCCACATTTCTCTATAGAAAAWTCTCAGTCACCAGAATGCAGAGGATGCCTCACCTCTTGTGCTGTCCCTTGGCCTGTCTAGGGGTGGACATTAATTTTKCCTCAAGTTTTTTATATAAATTAAAGCCTAATTTTGGCTGTCAGTGTGTCCCAGGTGCTTGGTTGTTCCTCTGTTATCTGTGACTTGTTGTCTTTTGCACACTGAGAACAGTGACTTTTCCTTTAGAGTGGAATGGGAAAGTCTGGAGCCTCAAAGACTCAGAGTAAAGACAAATTCAGGGCTAAACCACATAAATATTAATTGAAAGGCTGTGTAGAGGGCTCCCAACTTTGGTGCATGAGTTAAACTGTGGATCAGTCACTCCAAATTGAATTTAGAATTGCAACGTGCATTTTTCCTTTTGATTTTGGACTTAGAAAAATGGACTTTGGAAATGGATTTTGGACTTTGGAAAAATGGACTCCTTACTTTCTTCACATGAATTCAAGATATTTGCATCTCTTTTTTGTTTTTCTTTAAACAGAGAACACAGTTCTCAAAAACTAAGGCTAGAGATGATAATTTAATGCCTTGAATAAGCTTTTTAGCTTGACTGGATCTCCTGCTAGTTTCTTGCTGGCTTTGATTTTAGCATCTCTGTCAGGGCTCTTACCAGACCTTCTGAAGATCTGATGCCATTGTATGAAGACCTATTACAATAATTTATCTCCTGACTGTTGCTACAATTATCTAAGTTATGATTTAGAGTTCCACAGGAGGCTGGGGCCCATTAGCTTTGCAATAAGAAATACCAGGTACAATTTCCCCTTGGTTTTATTTCTCCTGCAGCTGCTTAGTTGTATTGCATTGAACATCTTGAGGCTGGCACAGATTTTTTCCTTTTTTCTCTGCCCSTCTCATGATGTAACTCTGCAAGTACTTTTCCAGTCACTACCCAGTGTGCCAAGGAACAAACCCAGTGATATTGCAGGGAATGCTGAAATATTGTTTGTGTATTCACAGCTGCCAGTTCAGATCTGAGAGATTCACCTCTGACAAGTTAATATAAAGATTTAAAAAGGCTGGGGGGCCTGCATCATTGGCAAGAAATACTTTTACATTATGTCATTTATTATCAAGATGTTACTGAGTCACAGGATAATTGGTGTGAAAACAACAACTTGTCTGAAACAGCATTGTTTAGATTGGGATTTTTCTGTGTGTCTGAGGAGGCTTAGGGTTGCTATTCCACCCACTGTACCAGCATTTTATGTAACAAAAAAATATATATTTTTTTTTAAATATACTTTTCTAGGGGAAATAATATAAGCAGTAGAACTGCTGAAATGTCAGAAAAGCCATGGTACCAGCACTCCTGGCATGGCAGAAGTTGCCTCATTCTGCAAAATGCAATTACTCCTGATGAGCTGATGAACATTTTAGAGTAATATATGGAAAACATAGGTTTAAATATATTTTTAAAATTCCTTTAGGATTAGTAACTGTATGAAAGACCTYTGAGAATTAATCCAGATTTTCTAAGTCAGAACTCAAAAAGGCACTTGAAATGTTTGAATTGTTAACATTCAATAACTGCCTTTTCTTTAGAAWGTATCCAAAGGAACAGATTCATTTYGTTAAAGACTGTGTTAATAATTTCACTTGGAAATTTGATTGATTACAGAAAACAAGCCCAGCAGGTTTGAGGAGGCTCAGGTTGGTGCAGGAGCTGGGCTGAGGAAGGGGAGGTTTGAGAAGGCTCTGTTCTCCTTTCTGGGGAGGAAATCTGTCCCTTTTTATGTCTTTCACAGCCCAAGTTCAAAACTTGACAGCAATAACCTTCCAACTGTATCTACATGAATTGGATGTTACGGCTTCAATGAAAGACAATCTCGTGTGAGATTCTTTTGGTTACATTTCAAAGATTTATTCAAACTATATGAGGTTTTATAAGAAAGAAGCATGAAAGATGATTTTTTTTTCCCAGGCCCTGGCTCAATAAAGCCCAGAGGCTTGAGCATGTCATTGTGAGCCTGTGACTGGACCTGTGCACAGCAATGAAATCTTAACATCATCTTTACAACAGGCAGATTCTTATGGCTTGGCTAAAGAATGACTTCAGAGAGGTAATTAGGGAGAGAGATTTTTTATGACTTAAAAGAAATCTCCTGCACAGAACTGGCATGAGATTCATACAGGAGGTTTCTTTTGCCTGTCAATAATCTGTCCCCAAAATGTTACAGAATAGGTAATTTAGGTAGGAGAATCCTCTCCAAAGTTATACARTGTGTGTATTCTGTTTGTAAGCTTCATAATGCAGACATTTGTCTCTCCATCAGTTGATATTTTCAGTTTCCCAAGGAGTCCTGCAGGATGTTAAGGGCAGAAAAGAGTCTTTGTCACATCGTATGAAGCAGATCACGAGCGTGAAGTCTCTGAACTAACCTTCCTTCAAACAGCATTACTGCAGGTCAGCAAAGTTCAAGGATTCTTCAGAACAACCTTTTTCTGTTCATGTGCAAGAGAAATTTAGGACAGAGCTTTTTGTCGTGAATAAGAAATATTCTTGGAATCTAAGCTGCCAGAATCTCCAAAGTGCACACTGTAAACATTTCACTGCCTCAGTGACAGCTAAGTGAGGATGCCTTGCTCATTATCCATAAAGAATATGTGGCACAGATGAGCCCAGAATGTAAATTTCTAAGGAAATGGAGAAAATATAATTCATTTTTCATGCAGAAATGTGAGATTTTTTTCTTTTTCATGCTGAAAGGTTCATGGAAAATTAATTAGAAGAACTCTAACAAATATGTTGTGTTGGTAGTGCTGTAAAAGTACTTTTCAACACCAAAGGAAATGAGGGAGGCTGCAATCATTGAGGTTAAATGGAAGATGGGAGGAGCAAATGGGCCCTCAATAGTAGCTGTTCATTATAGAATTTTTTTTAAATAAATGCTAGAAATTAGCAGAAATGTAAAGAGGGAGATATAGTTTACTGGAGTGTGGTATGAAATGCAGTAACTGTGTTAAAATTCACCAGAGCTCCTGAAGATTTGTTAGCATTTTGCAGAACGCTTTCTGAAGGGAAAGGAGATGGTTGCACTCAGTGCATCTTTGTGAGCACTGTCACAGTGAGATCTCTGTGTGCACTTACCAAAACTACAGCCATTTCAATGACACATTTAATTTTCCTGAGACATGAGGCGTTTGCTGCAGTGCAGAGAGAAACCTGTTTGTTTGCTGGCAGGTGAGCTGGGGCAGGCACGATTTAAGTGTCCCAAACCAAYGAGAGGCTGGTTGGTATTTCTGGAGTCCTATCCATTATTTACAGTTACTAGGCTGCCAGGGTATTTGCAGCAATGTCACACTAACCTCCATGAATTCTTGATTGAGAAATAAAAAATTAACAATATGGACTGATGGGAACAGTGGTGGATAGAGACAAGTGGTTTTGGAGCAGGCAGAGTGCAGTGCTGGTAACACAAACACACCCCCAATGTCACCAACACATTTTCTGAAAAATCCCCTTGCCCAGGATTCTTCTCCTGGGAAGCTGAGAAGCCTCAGAGAAAAAGGAAAACAATTTCTTATCTCATTTGCTTCTCCTGTGTTGTGCTCACATGTGGAATGTGTTTGGAGATKGTTTACAAACAGGTGATGGTTCATTGGTTTCATGTGAATTGTTTTGATTTATTGGTCAATCAGGGCCAAGCTGGGTCAGGACTCTGGAAGGAGTCACGAGCTTCATTATTATCTTTTAGCCTTCTGTAAGTATCCTTTCTGAATTCTTTAGTATAGTTTCGTATAGTATTCTTTAGTATAGAATATTTTTAGTATAATAGTCTTTAATATAATATAGTATCATAAAATAATAAATTAGCCTTCTGAGAATATAAAGGCAGATTCATCATTCCTTCCTCCCAGCAAATACAGGACCTGCAGCATCTCAGAGCAGCATTTAGTGCTGCAGAACTTCCCCACAGCATTCCTCCCCTGCCAGCCCTGCYCTTCACAGCTCCCCACGCAGCTGGGGCTGGAGAGGAGTTGGCTTTTCCTGCCATTCCTAGATTTGCTGGTTGCCTAAACTTCCCTCAGCCATGGAAACGTGATTCAGGGCAGAGTTTGAGCTGCAATTTCCCTCTAGCAGGTAATGTCACATTATCCTTCAGCAGCCTGAGGTGCTGCTGCTCCCCTGTGCCCCCTCCATTCTAGGCAGGGGTTGTTTCCCTGAGCCTGGCTGTGGCTTTGGGGCTGCTGAGGAAATCAGCAGAGCTGGGTCCTGCTGAGGTGACAAACAGCCTGCAGCCAGGGAAACCACAGGGCAGGTGACAGGMTCACTTTGTTAGCCCCTGGAATAATGGTGATGATTAGTCAGAAGTGCAGAAGTGAAAAGCAGAACTCTTGTGTGGTTTGTTTCTTAGGAACAGCTGGAGCAGGAATTGCCTGGGATGCCAAGGCTTGTGCTGAACATCACCAGCTTTTGGAACTGCCTGTCCTGGACTGGGAGGCTCAGCCTGGGCTGCTTTCTTACAGGGGGAATSTTTTGGCTGCTCCTGAATCATCACCTGTCTCAGGTTTTGTGTTGCTGAAAGGGCTCCCGAGGTATTAAAGAGTCTCCTTTTCCCAGCCCCACGACTGGAGAAGAAGTTGAGATTTCTCAGCTCTGGTTCTCAAGGTTCTTTATTTTCTCTTACCTGTTACATTCTTTCTCTGACCCACTGAGGTCTGTCAGGMAGATCTGGTTGTGGCACACTGACCACCCTTGGGCTGGTGTAGGCTTTTTATACTAAAACTACGTGTACTTTATTTACAATAATTTTCSAATACCTATCACCTATGTTAGCCAGTCTGTCTCTACTCTAAACCAATCCAGAAGTGTCACCATCACAGCAGAAGATGGAGGACAGGAAGAAGAAGAAGGAGGACAGGACATGCCCAGATTCCTCCATCTTGCCTCTTGAACTCCCATTCTAAAAACCCCAAAATTCTACTTTTTCACCCTGTGACAAACCAACTATCACTCTACTCAAACTCTTGTGGCTTGTAAATCCTCACACAAACCTGGTAATTGTTTCCATGGGCTAAAATGGAAGGCACAGGTGTTTGTGACTCTGTGCCAAGGTCTCTGATCGCCCTGSCAGGGTCTCGAGTCCTCCAGGGCAGCCAGAGSAATGTCCTGGGTCCAACAGACCTGTAAACAACTCTGTCATTTAAAGCAGTCACCTCCCTCAGAACTAAAGAAATTTCAGGGTATAAAATGGAGCCAGGCTGGGGTGGAACACGTAAATTCCRTACAGTGCAGACAGCTGTGTGTTCCTGACCCTCTCTGGCTCGAAGTTGGGGCATTGTGTGGGGTTTCAGGGATGCTTTTGTGTTCTTTTTATTTCCAAACATCTCCTTCAAGTGGAACTGAATTTACTTTTATTTTATATTGACATGAATTCTCTCTCCAGAATCTGGTTATTGGGGGCTTTTTGCTGGTTTATCACCTTGAACTGATGCAGCCCTGCAATATTGCCTTGGTCCAAGCAGAAGAACCTGGCTCAGGGTTCATAGGCAGGAGAGCTTTCATCTGCTTTGAAAAGGGCTTTCAACAACACCTGGTTTAGCATTAGAGCCTTCTGATCAAGAGTGTTTAAATGGTACATTGTAATTGGAAAGCATTTGCACAGACTTTCTAATTATTTTTCATCACCCACTGTACATAAATCATGGAGTAGAGAGCTTAAAGTAAAGCTGATTTATTTTTGAATATTTTTTGCACAGGGAAGGTTCCAAAAGACAAAGCTATTTCTGCAGGACCCTTGAGGGACACCACTTGGTACTGCATTTTATTACATTGCTTAGATTKAAGTTCTGGAATGTGCAGAATATCATCTGTACATTTTTCTGYTTTTTAACCACACCTTTAAAGTCAGAGGATCCTCTCCTGAAGAGAAGAGGTGTTGCTTATTGACACTTTCTGCTTCCTAATTTAGAGGCTTTCAGTAGTGCCCATGTTTAAAGTATTTTACATAATTCATTGCACTATTTTCTTCCTGCCCTAGGAAATKATAAGCATCTCTTGCTGTGATCTTTCACTCCGAGGATTAAAACTCTTTCCATATTCATAAATGTGAGGAATTCTAATAACTGGTGTGTCAGGGAGCTCTGGGTGATGGTCAGAAGGGGCAGGGGAGCTCTGAGGGCGCCTCCTGCAGCACTGCTGGGAGTGCCACTGTGCTGAGGGAGGATTTCTGGGGACATTTCAAACCTGTTTGTCCAGCTCACAGGGATGAAGGTTTGCAGCATTAAACACAGCCAGGAGACAGGTAGAAACCTACTAATGATGAGAAATCAGGAGAGAAGGATTTGAATAGCTTACATCTGCCTTTGAGAGCGAGTGATCCATCTCTTATTTTGTATGCCCATCAGTCCTGAATGAACAACAGCTGTAGSTTAGAAACAGATGAGACTTTCTCTTAGGAAATGCTTCTGTTAAGGGCTTTTTACAGCGCTGTCACAGTTTAAATGGACTTTCAAGCTGTGCTGGTGTTAAGTCCCCTCTTTGGGGCTGGGCTGATGGAAGAATTGCTATCCATTTCCAGCTACAGTGACTGTCGTGTTGTCAGAAGTTCCATATTTTAAAATATGACTCAAAATTCTAAATAGTTTGACACATGGCACTTATGTAGCTAACTCTTAGGGCACTTCTGCCTTTTGTGTAATTCAGTTTGCAGTAATAGCTCCCAAATATAGTCAAATTCCTYTAAAGGAAGTACTTTAGGTAGTTAAAACTGAACAATACTGACCACAAAACCTAAAMTTCCCCACAGGTAAAGGGGCTCTGCATTGCTTTCTCCTGTTGAAATATCTCCCTGCTCTCATCCCTCTATTCTATTCCCTTTTTTACTGCTTTAAATGTATTGCTGCTATGAGGTTATTGAGAAGAAAGTGTTTATTTTAGTTTAGACATCAAACTACCCCAGTTCTGCTCCTTCCCAGTGCTGCTTTCCCTGCTGACTGAAATCTTTGGGAATGGTGGTGCCTTCCTCCTGTGCAGTTTACCATGAGAATCTCACACCAGGTTAACAGAGCTATGGATATGCACCCTCAGCTCTGAGTCCTCCCAGCAAAAAGATGGAAAAATACTTGATTATTTCTATCTCGGTGTAAGAGAGCAACCTGAACTGGAGATACACTCAAGCTGTGAATGTCAGGGATAAATAGGCAGCTTACAAATGGCATTGAAAACTGTCTGCTGCTGAGAGGGAAAGAGATTTGGTTTCTTGTTATTCTGCTGGCTTTGGGTTGATTTTTAAAAAAGAGAAAAGTGGCATGTTTTGATGAGGATGATACAGAGCGATGGCTTTGCGAAGTGCAGCTCTTTTCTTCCAACGTTTGCCTTTTAGATTGAATTTCTTAGGCTGGGCTGCTTGGTTGTGCTCAGCTGGTGCAGTGACAGGCAGGAGCAGCTCTGTGCTCGTGCAGCACGGGCTGGTGGCATTAATGTGTCAACATCTGCTCGCTACAGCAGAGGTACCACGACCTTGCTGTATCATCATTAATTTCCCCAAAACAAACCAGCCAGAACTAGCGTTGTGAGAAACAATTTGGAGAACATCAGCACACAGTTGAACTTGTTTAGTCTTTGGCATTGATGGAGGGGTTGTTGCTTTTGTGACCAAAACTTGTCAGGACCTCAAAGGTGAGGCCTTGCTTTGCCCAGGGGCTGTGGACACGCTGGGCCCAGCAGGGGATTCATCCCTGGGAAAGGTGGGAAGGAGCATCCCAACCTGAGAGGAGCTTGGCTGGCTCCACAGGCTGCATTTTAACCAGAACACGTGGGAACGCTGGCAAAGAGCTCAGTCTTTGTTTCTGTGCCTCACAGCCTTGAGCACAGATGGAGAAATGATGGAGCAATGTGTGCCCTGGGATATGGGAACTCGTGTATTGTATTTGCAGGGCTCCCATGGCAGGAAGGAATGATGAATCTGACKCCATGGTCTCAGAAGGCTAATTTATTATTTTATGATACTATAGTATATTAAGGAATACTATACAATACTAAAGAATACAGAAAGGATACTTACTGAATGCTAAAAACTAATAATGAAAACTCCTGACTCTTTYSAGAGTCCTGACACAGCCTGGCCCTGATTGCCCAAAGAGTGAAAACAACTCCCAGCAGAATCCAATGGAACAATCACCTGTGGGTAAACAATCTCCAAACACATTCCRCAKGAGCACAACACAGGAGAAGCAAATGAGATAAGAATTGTTTTCCTTTTCTCTGAGGCTTCTCAGCTTCCCAGGAGAAATCCTGGGTGAAGGGATTTTTTCAGAGAATGTGAATGCTACACTAAGAAAAGATTTACCTTCATTTAAACTTGTTCTGGGAAGRCACTTAAATGCACAAAGAAGTTCTCTCTGGCCCTCATCCTCAGGGCAGCTCAGTCCCACAGGAGACTCTGGAAAGGGTMATGAATTTTCATTAATTTTTTAGCATTGAGTAAGTATCCTTACTGTATTCTTTARTATAGTACAGTATTCTTTAATATAATATAGTATCATAAAGWAATAAAYTAGCCTTCTGAGAACATGGAGTCAGATGGATCATTCCTGCCTTTATCAGGAMATTCCGAGCAAATACTGGGAATGTAATATTGGGAAAAATACTGTTTGGCAACAGTTTAAATTTAAGGCAGTTATAAAGGTATAATTGAATTGCTTTGTCCCACAAGCTCTAATGATGGCAAATCAGATATACTTGTATAAAGATGAATTATTTATTAAGACAAATGAACAGACAAAAGATAACAGATGGAAGATCTTAATCAGAATTACTTCCTATACTGCATAAAACTAAAAAAAATAGTTGATTAGAACATCATAAAACAGTGCATGATATCAAGGTACTTATATTAAAGCTGTCAAAAGAAATGGTGCATCCCTACTCGTGGGACAAACTGCACATTTCCAGGAAAATGCATGGAAGATTTCTACTTTGTGAAAGCTTGGTGTGACTTCTGTGGTTGTACAGTGGATAGAAATCCAGTTTACCTTGTCAGCTGTCCCCTCAAACCAAGATGTTTATTGGCACTTGGGAGATGGCAGCCTAGTGCTARCCCCATGGCACCAAAACAGCTCCCTGTGAGACATCTTGTTCTGTTTGAGTTATCTGGGATAACTCAAAATTTTTTATACTTAACAAACTCAAATTTTCTTATGCTTAACAAACAACAGATGAGATTTTATGGGGGGTAGGATGTCCTGCTCCTCCTGTTGATGGTGGTGGCTGCTGGTAGCATCACCGTCCTGTTGATGCCTTAGGATTTAGCTTTTATATTTTTCAGATCCTGTACAGCTTTAGTGTATAACTCTAAAACTTCATAGCCTGTCAGCCACTGTTCTCCTTTTTTATTCAGATAAAACAATTCCTCTCTAGGCCTGAAAATCAAGGAGACCTCACTGTCTCAGGCCCCAAAAGGTATAATAAACAAAAGTGAGTTGTGGGGGAGCAAACTGAGGGTAAATGAGTTMATTACCTGAAGCTGTAATTGGAGGATTAACCCCTGATGTGTAAATGGACCAAACTTATAATTGTGTGCAAAACTCGTGCCCATTGTCCATCCTGGGTGCAGCCTCTGGGAGGCTTTGACTGCCCAAGGTGTTCTATTGAAAATACCCACTTTTAATCTCTTAATCTAGTCTGCCCTGTTCCAGGTGGCCACTCCAAGGCWTCGCGTGACCTGGGCAGAGCTGGGAGTTGTCTCAGGKCTGTTATCTCAGTTGTCTCAGCTCTGGCAGTGCCTGTACCCAGCTCCTGTCCCCAAAAAGAGGTGATGTGACCCCGAGGCAGCAGAGGGTGCAGGGTGTCCCCTGCCATGGCACTGCCTGTCCCCTGCTCCGCACCCGAGGGCAGCAGCCCARATTCATTCCAGGGCTGGAATTGTGCAGAGGTGAGGGCTCCAGGTCACTGCTAATGCAGTTCCCGGGTGGAGTTCATCCCTGGAGCRTGACCTGGTGTTTGGGAGGCTGATGCTGTGTGAGTGCCTGGCTGCTGCACGGGGGCAGGGGGATGCAATTTTCGGGGCTAATGATTGTGCTGACCTGGTGTCCTCACACAGCTGCTTTCTATTACTGCTGCTTAACTGGGCCAGGGGAGGCTCAGGGGACTGGCACTCTGTAATGAGCTGCTGTGCAATTACAGCACTTACTGCAGGACACCAGGGCTACATCTGCCTCGTTTTTGCTTCATCATCTATTTTTATATTATTCTGGCATAATGTGGGCATTCCGAAAAATGTGAGTTTATTGCTCCTGGGTGAAATGGATAGTGCTAATAGTGCTGCTGAGTGTGGTGAGGGAATTGTTTCATTGCTGCCTTTTCACTCTGTCCTCTTGCCTTGCAAAATTATTGACACATGAAAAAAAAATCAGCGGAGATCTTTTTGTTTATATTGATATTCCAGATTTTTTTGTCCTTGCTAAATTAAGCAGGAAGCATTAATGTCATTTTTTACCAGAATCCATGGGAAAGCTATAGTGGCTCAACAGTGTTTGGAAATGCTTTGTTTACCTTGAATTTCAGATTTAGTTTATTGCAGTTGCATTCTGGATCATGAATTTCTACCATCTAATAAGTGTGAAATCCCACTTCTGCTGACTTMTAGAAATTGCCAAGATTATCATAGGCAGCAGTGCATGAGGATATTTTGCTAAAGGTMTGGATGAAGTAGGTTTAGGTTACTTTTAGGAGGACAGCAAACAAAGACCATACATTTTATTGCATACAAAACCTGTTTGTGGTTAACTTATTGTGTATTGATGTTTTCTCTCATTACCTCRTTATAAGAATAATGGAATTTATTCCAAATATTAAATAGGAGCCTTTTGGCAAGTTCTGTGCAGGTCAGGTTGCTTTGTAAAAATGAGTTCCAATTTCAAAGAGAAAACTGTGCTGTTCTCCAACTGTTTTGTATCAGGCACCCAAATATACAGAATCTTTCATAGAAATCATTGTACAAGTTAGAACAAGTGTTTCAGGGATTTTTTTTTCCTTTGATTTATTTATTTTAGAGAGTTTATTTTGTTACACAACAGAAATTTAAAAAATAATGATATTATGACTGAGACTTCATACWTTAAGTGAACTATCCATGATAACTACTCCACATTTTGCAGACTGATTTATAGAGCAAATTTAAATTAAAGATCTTAAAAGGCCAATATTAATTGAGCATCACAAACACTACTAGGATGTAGTTAAGGGCAGATATATTTTTCACCAGCTGCTGAAGTCATTGCCTGTAGACTTACTGAGTTAACAGAAATTTAGAGTAACCTAATGCTGTTATCCATAGCAGTAAATAAACTGAGCAAAATTTAATTAAAGATACATATCTATGAAATATGAGTCTTGATTCCCCCTGTTCTCCCTTCAGCATATTCCATTCATGTATGCCTTTAATAGATTGGATTTTTTTGCTGGACACTCATGTGTAACAGCCATAGGTTGTTGTGTTTAGCCTTGTGGAAGCCCCAGGGAGCTGATCCTGCAGGATACCCCAGGAATTTCTCCCTTGTGCTCTCAGGAGCAAGTGCTGAAGGGCAGCATTTCACCCTCACAGCTTCTGTGGGGCCCAGGACTTTGCTTTAAAAAATTAAGTCTTGGATTTAAAAATGTAGGCGTTCATTTTCATGTCCCAGGCAAAAATCCATCTGAGAGTTTTCTCTTCTGGAGAGTCTCAGCTTGGCTATCTTGTTTATATTGTGRAGAGAGGAGTTGCTATAAATAAACCTCTTAAATCCTTCACAGACAGTTTTAAAAAATATCCACGTTGTTTATCAAGAAAAATAGTTTTAGTTTAGAACTTTATTTGAGCTTTAGTCAGAACAARGGTAAGAAGACAAATGGAAAAGCCCAGCTTTGATGAGTTAACATTTTTGGGTCRAGTCCCACCTTCCTGACACTCAGGAGCTTTGGTGACCATTCAGGATTAGGTTTATAAAGGGCCATGTGGGGCTTCTTGGCAGGCCTAGGTAGGAGTGGGGATGTAAAAGTTCATTTTGCTTCAGTTTCCAGAGTTGCTTTTAGAAATCAAGGAGGGGGGTGAATGAAAACTGATGAATTGGCAAGAAGTGCTTCAGCAAGAAGGTGATCTCTCCTGCATGCATATTTTTCTATGTTTTTGATACAGACACTTAAATACATTTAAAGAACAATTTAGATTTATAGCTATATTTATCATGATTACTTCAGTAAATTTGGCACGATGCATTAGAATTCCATGTTTCAAAGGCACAGTGCTTTAGGAAGTGAAATATTACAATATGGTTTGGCTTTTTTTTTCTAATTTTGTCAACACTAAAAGTGCCAGACAGTACATTGCTGTAGGGGGATAGAATAKAAGAAAATGAAGATAGTGTAGGAAGTAATCTCACCCCTAAGGAGCTGCAGCTGGGCCAATTATCAAAGATCAGGAACAGGCCTGACTTTACCAGGCCACAGCTGTAAGCAATGAGAAGAAGATGCTAAAACAGAGTGGGGTGGCTGGGTGAGAAGGGCACTGGAGTCAGTGGCTGCTTTGGGAAGGAGAAAGAGTCAGTGCAGTGAGGAGCTGCCCACGAGAAACACCAAGAAGGTATGGAACCTTTGKGATAAGGAGACAGCAGGATGGAACCCCTGCAATAGGATGACAGCACATTGCAATATCCCTAAAGGCTTGTTGGTAGGTTTGGTTTGATCCTTTTTCTCTCTCCTGTTCCCCTGCTGTTGTTTGTCACATTGGAGCAGTGAGGTTGCAGGTAATTGTTCACATCATGGAGTCAGAGCTAGGGAAGAACACCCAGCACAGCTCAGGGCTGCTTTCTTTGCACCCTGTCCTGGTTTGAACAGCCAGGTGTCTGCTAAGGAAGGCAGGAGCCTGCCYTGGAATGGAAAATGTAAACCTCCTCCCTCTGAACTGTTATAATTTTGGAATTAAGGGGCTTTCGGGCAAAGATATGGGAGCAGGAATTACAGCTCTTTATTAGGGAAGAAAGCTAAAGATAGAAAAAAAATGCAGTAATACAAACCAACCCTGCCAGAGTCAGAGCATGCCCTGCCCCTGTGTGTCAGGGGGGTGTCCGAGCCCCATCCCATGGGGGCTCAGCCCTCCTGCAGTGCCAGCTGTGGCTCTGCTGCAGCAGGGATCCTGAACAAGGGTGAAATTAGGAAAATGTCTTTTTAAGAAAAATTAGGGGCAGAAAAAGGGCTTCACACTGGGGTGGGTGAGATGGGACAGTTCAGTGAAATTATCACTCACCTTCGGGCACAGGATTAAAGAGAATCCCAGCTCAAAACATCTACCTTGAGTTTTTCCTTTTTTTTTCCCTTTGAGCTTTGACACAGAGAATTTCTTGTACTTTTAATACAAAATTGATACTAAGTGAGCTGTCCAGCCTCATGTTTGMGGAGCTTTCTTTGTTTATGACTGTTTCCTTTATTTCTTTTTGGTAAGGTGTTGTCTTGAGATATGTAACAAATAGCAGCCATTTGCTTCCTGGTTTAGAATGGCAAATATTGTCCTCTGCTCATTCTGGATAGAGGAACTATGCATGCACCTCAAGATAAGACCTTTCTAAATGCCAGAAGCACTAAACATAGTTTAAAAGACTCTTTTTGCAGTGTCATCACCATRTCTATGTTTTTGTCAGTATTTGCAGGGTTCTTCATGTAGAATGGGAAGTTCTGCATTGAGTACAGGTTGCAGGAATAGCAAAAAAAGCCATTTTTGAAGATGTTTTCTGTGTCACGTCTAGCTTGTAGCACAAGAAGAATAAATTGCATCTTGCTTGGGAAAGTGACATAAACCCAGGGTTTTGTTATGTCACAGAGGGATTATGATGAGAGAGACAAGGATCCCTYACCTGAGCCATAATTCCTCCTGGTGAAATTGCTGTGGTTTCAACTAAGGCATCAAATGTCATGGGGAGACAGCAACAGGAGAGAGAAAATGCTGATCCCTCATAGGAATCCTGGGGCAGAGCAGTGGATTATTGCAGAGGGGAATGAGGTGAGCTGATGGTGCCACACCTTGTCTGCAGCCCAGCTCTCCTCTCTGCCCACTCCCACCTTCTGCAATAATTACCTTATTATGGACACATCACTCCAGGTGCTTCTGGCCCAGCATTGCCTGGGGTRGGGGGGAATAAATTGGTTTTGTGGCTTGGCTGCAGATCTTAGGTCTGCCTAAGGAGCTTGAGAGCTGGCAGTGCCTTCTCAGAGGATTTAATTGAGTGATCACACTGTGGCACACAGACACTTCCTCAAAAGCCTCAGCAAAGGCTGGCTTGGAACTGCAGCTCTTTGTCATCCCCGTTRCACTGCTCCCGTGTCTTCATTCACYGCTCCTCAAAGGTGACAGGGATGCAGCTGCTGGGCTAGAAATTACAAGTTTCAGGAACAGGGGGGTAGGAGTGAGGGGGGGGAAGAAATCAGTCATACAGATAGAATGATAATTCACTGCGTTAAGACRCATAAACTTAAATAAAAATCTCTGTTAAAACTTTTAGATAATTGTCAGGTCTTCACAGACTAACAATAGTCAGCCCATTAATTTAAYGAGTGTTGTTTGACCCAGAATATTAAATGGATGTGTTTCACTGTTTATTAATTAAACATTAGCTTGAGGAAGGCCATTATTTTAGGTAGAAACACTCCACCTCTGTCTCCCTTGGGGTAGTGGTGAGTGCACTATCAAGGATCACAGTCCCTCGGGTGTGAGGATCGTTCTGCAGAGTTCCCAGAATAACTCAGGGTCTGTTTGTGCCYCTGTGTCCAGCCTGGGTGCAGATGTTCTCTCAGCTGTGCTGCTGCAGATTTCAGCAGGAAAACWCTGCTGTGACAGCCTGGCACCCTGACCTGCTGAACCAGGTCCACAGAAAGCTCCTCTCTTTACAGTGTCACTGTGTTATTTGTCATTTTGTTTGATAATTTTTCATTAGTATGCTTGGCCTAAAAATGTGCTAATGGAATTTGATAAAAATGTAAAGCTGGGAGGGATTGCAAACACAGAGTGTGTTATCCAGGAAGAGATGGATGRGCTTGCAGACTGAAATAAAAGTGAATTAATGTTAGTAATACCGAGGGAAAGGTCATGCTTCTAAGAACTAACTGGAATTCAACTGCTGAGCAGGGATTTAACAGAGAAGAAAGATTGGGACATAATATGTCCAGTGGTCCAGCTGACCACTGGGTGACTGTAAAGCACCAGCAAGGTACGAAAATATAAAAGAGAAATAGAGTCTTTGGACACGTAAGGTGAATTATTAAAATAGAAGAGTAATTGCCTAGCGAGGCATTAGTGAGTCCTGGCTGGAATAGTCACATTGTTCAGTTCTATTCACATTTCTTGCAAAGCTGATGGAGGGAGATGATAGGCACCTTTGACTGAGGGTTTAGAGCAGATTTATGGCAGCTTCAGGAAGCTCCACTCCAAATTCTGCTGGTTTAAGACAGGTTGTTGGTATATCCTCTACAATATGTGCTTTAGTCATTTGCCTCCAAGAAAGATGTAATTAAATTGATAGAAGTGAAGTGTAACTCTATGAGTCTATCAGTAGAAAGACCTTTTTGTGAGGGGATGCTGCCAGAGTGACCTAAGGGAATGGRTGAGATGTTTTTTGTATGGTTTATTTTGAAAAGGAAAAATAACTCCTAACATCAAAAATATTGATGAAGAGGAACAACAAAAAAAAAGGAGATAGGTTGTTTGTAAATAAATAGAATTTAAATAAGGTCAGTTCTGCTTGTGTGAGAGAAATTCTTGAACAGCTTCAAAAATCCCATTAGTGACAAAGATACACATTTCAAATAGAGCTGAACCTGGGTTTGAATCAGGTTAAATTAAATAACTGTTTGTGATTGCAGGCGCCGTGTTGTGATGTGACAGGAGTTCATTTCCATTCCTAMATTCCTCTGGAATAAGTTTTTGATGAATCCACAGATGTCTTCCATTGAGCAGCAGCTCTGCACACAAATTGTCTCCTTTGCTGTGCAGGCTGAGCTCAGTTCAATAAAAACTGAGCTCTCCTCCACCTTCCCTTAGCCAGGGTCATGGCTGGGCACTCCTCCTCCTGCTCCTGGGAGCCTGGGAGAGCTGGGGATGTCCTTTAGAAGTGATGATTAACACCCATATAAAGGAAGATCTATTCTCCTGGAGACAGAGTTATAGCTGGGTGTCGCTCTGGAATTTGTGAGGAGACTGTTAAGGGCTTTTCAGCCTRGTACAGTGGTGACAATATTGGGACATAAAGTTCTAACAAAGATTTTTGTCTCACAACATGGTTAAGCAGCCTTCAGAGTCTAATGTGAGCTTATTAACTTCATGCCTGTTGTTTGACCTATGTCAGTGTATATGTGTCTTAAATTGTTTCAGTTGCTTTAAATGATAAATTGGTTAAGTTGTTATAAATGATGAATTTCTCTCTATTGCCAGCAGTGGATTTGTGCAGTTTTTCATAGCAGTTCACTTTGTATTTCCCTGGTGTTGGACACTGACCTGAGCTGAGCTCAGTGTAGCCCTTGAGTGGCAGAGACCTCATGGATGTTTGTGCTTCAGGGCAGCTTTGCCTGCTGGAAGTCAGGCCAGCAGACTGTCCCTAGTGAGAAGGATCTGGAAAAACTTCCTTTGTCCCACTCCACATGGAACATGGCCTTCAGACTGTGTTGCTCCCACCRTTGTGGAGCTGAACTCTTTTCAAGTAATATCCTGGGAATTGTGTCCGGCTTGGAAAGCTTATGGTTGCATTATGCTCGTCATCAACAAATTAAAAATTAGTAAAAATAGAAACATATTTTCCCAGTTCTCTTTTGGTGTATTTCCTGGATTTTTACCCAATATTTCTGAATTTTGCTGTTTTAATTTATGCCTGGTTTTGCCTTCTGATGTGCATGAGAGGTGAATAGTCTCAGTGTGAAAGACAGCTCTCTTCAGTTGTGTTCCCTCAAGCCATCAGAACCAATTGATGTCAGTTACCTCAAAAGCCAATTAATCCCTCCTGTTTTGTTGGATCAATACTAATGCATTTTTCCTGTAATTTTCAGGTTTTGACATCGCTGGATGCCAGCAAAGCTGAGGTAGGAAATTCTGTYTTATACTGGTGGAATATTAAATAGCTCTCAGTGCTTCTGATAGAAGGGTCAGCTTGCTTACARTCTTGGGGTGAAAGCTTAAGTTACTTCAGGATGGCATTTGTGCTGCTTCTAGTGCTTAACCAGCCAATYTTTGGCAATCTGGCCATGGCATAACAATATTTAAGCTCATAAAGCCCTTCTAGCAAAGTTTTGCCATTGAGCATGTCTTTCTGAAGGTTTCCATGGCATCAAAACCACACAATTCAGAGGTTTGTTCAGTGTGTGTTTTGTTTCCCACCCCCAGAAGGTGCRAGCTGACCTTGCCCTGTGCCCTTCCCTTTTTCTCTTTTGGTATAACTGGGGTATAACTCTATGAGTAGAAAGAGCTTTTTGTGAGAGGATGCTCCCAGAGTGACCAAAGGGAATGGACRGGATGGCTCATTTTGGATGGTTTATTTTGGCTCCTCAGCCTCACAGGCTTGTACCTGCTGCAGAGCTGGTTCTGGGCTTGGCACGTGTTCTGTCCACCTCCACATGAGCTGCTTTGCCTTACTTTTCTTGTGCCATGAGCTGCTGGAGCATGGAGTTCTGGAGAGCCATCAGCAGTGTTGTGTGTTAGGTGCTTGACATTGATGCAGGTTAGCTCGATCCTTTTGGACTCACATTTATTTTGTCAGCTTTCCTCTTGATGTGTGAGTATTTCTGAATGGTCTGGAGGTGTTCTTAGAGGTGAAAATATCCCGATTATTGGAGTATGTTTGGAGTAACTGACTGCTAAAGAGAAGTGGCAGTCSTTTGTGAGCACAAAGGTGTTCAAATGCATTTTCCTCTCCTGAACAAGTCACTGCACTTGTAATGACTGGCARATATTTTAATTTGGTGCACAGTGCCTGAGTCATTTATTTGTAGCATCAGTTGGAAGCTGAGAGTGTTCCTTGTGAAACCCTTCTAAGACTCACAGTGGGGAATTTGTGGTGTGCTCCAAAGCCAATGTTTAACTGTGACAAAATGTGTAGGTGACTCTAACTGCTGGATAAATTTTTAATATGAACCTTTGGTAAATTAAATTGCATTATTAAAGAGAATAGATTAACTGTGCTAGTTACTTCAAAGAACATGGGTTCACTTGCATACTGCAAAAGAATGAGATCATTCATTTTTATTTAGATTGAGACTGTAATATCAGCGTTCAATTTAGCTGGTCTGATTCAATTGCATACTTGGCTTSTCTCAGGGAGTTTCAGGAGTAGGATTTGTATCTGTTGTTTCACTGTTGCACTGTTCAAATGTCTGGTATTGTTCTATCAGGAGCCCACTAATAGTCATTTTCAGTTTCTTGTTTTGTAATGGGGTTTTGGGGGCTGAGATTTGTCACTSTGTGGGTACTGCTATTGACTCTGCTGCCTTCTGTACAGTCTGTTTTCTTATTTATTTGTCAAATGTTCTCATGTATGTTTTTCTCTCGTGTGTGTAMAATTCTGGGAACATTGCAAGTTTCTGTGTTGGCCAGTTGAATTGCTTTGTTTGTTGGTGCACTATTGMTTCCAAAACCTTGAGTTAACACATTTGGTTGTTTTTCAAGAGCTCACCAGCTGAGATTTGTGCCCCAGCTTGTGGGGCTGCTGATTTTGTAGGCACAGATCTGTGTGTGAGGGGTTATGGTTGGGTGCTGTTTCTCCCATTCATGAAAGGATTGCCAAAGTTCTCCAATACAGGGCAAATCTTAATTGAGGTAGAAGATAATTAAATATTTTCCTCAATCAGGACATTAATGTTGTTGGGAAATAATCTGAGTTCAGTGGAGTAACTCGGATAAAATAGCAAATAAAAAGATAACAGGCATGCAGAACTGGTTGATTGATTTTCAGCTTGAGGGAAATGATTCCTTTGACATAATGGCAAACTTCCCAAGATTCCTTCCTGAAAGCCACATGGGCACAGCCCTACAGTTCTGGTGGGGTTTGAGGCCCTCCATAACTGTGGGGATGACAGGACACACAGGACATTTCCTCAGCTTTGGGAACAGTGGCCCTGAGTTTTGCCTGATTTGATTTGATCTTGCTTTACCTTTGGGTCTTCATGGATAGTTCTGAGAAAGAGACAACCCCAGATCCCCTTGTTCTGGCTTTCCTTTGTGCCAGCTCTTGTCTCATTAGAACTCCTCTGGTGTTTGCTGCTGGAGTGCTTGTGTGGAAGCTCTCTGCTCTGCTTTTGAATAAAAAAACCACTTAGGTTTGTTTTCTAAAATATTTTATCAGAGCCTCTGCTCTGCTCTTGAACTGTTGATCTGAGTAGTCTTGAAATTTGTTTATTCCTTTTTCTTTGTTCTTAGGTGACACTGCTGTGTTCCCTCACTAAATTTTGCATGAAGTCTGGATGGAAACTCAGTGTGTTTGTGCAGCTACTGAATGTTTTAGGAAGGTACAAACCAGCTGGGTTTTTTCTAAATGCTGGTTGCCACATAGCACCACAGACATGAGAGCATCTAGAGGAAGCTGTCAAGTGATCCCAGGACCTTCCTTCCATCATTTAACACAAAGGGACAACAAATAGTGACCGAGTCAAAGCTGTAGGCAGCAAAGCCTTCCAAAAATAATTGCCAAATCTGCCCACAACGTGTCTGTTAGGGTCATAGTCTTGTAAATATGCAAGTTAGAGGCATCTTAAAAAGGAATAACTTATGCATAGGTAGTCAAACCCTAAGATTTTATCACAGCTTACCCTGGTTTCTTGTTCAAACCCAGATTTTTTTTTTTTTCTTGTTCAAACCCAGATTAACAGATTCTGTCAATACAATTACAAAATGGGCCTGAGATCAGTCTCAAATACAGCTGTACACTGTTGCAATTTCCATAACACACAATGCAATAAGTTTTCCTGTAATTTGCTGGAACAACAGTTTGAGGAATGCCTTTTTTCCATTCTGCTGACTTTATCTATTRCAGGTATATGGCATCTAGTCCTTTTATTGTTTTTTGTATGTACATTTTTCCCCATGAAAAGATGTCTCATTCAGCAAACTATTTGACTTTCCAGAGTGTTCTTCCTTCTAATTAGCAGTGAGAATAAATGATCTTTGTTAGGCAAAGCATAATTTCTTTTCCTTTTTTCTGAAACAAATGGTGTTACCAAAATAGAACAGAGAAAGCTTGTTGTGATTCCTCTTTTCCTCTGCAATATTTGAATAAATGATACAGTGAAGTTCAAGGCCTTCTTGTGAGAAGTGAGAGGTCATGCCTGATTGAAATACAAGTTCAGCATAACTGTGTGTTAGCTCTCTGCCTGCTTTAATGGGAGGAATGTCAAGGCAGCCTATTTTTTACTCTCATAAAGAAAAGGGTGCCAATATGTCTCAATAAAATGGAATCAAAATCAACTCAAAGCCCAAGGAGGTTATTAAATCACAGTTTACAGGAAACCTCGGAATAATAAGGAGAATATGGCTTTAATGATAACAAAAGTGTGGCTGATTTATCCAATCATCCAGCAGGTCCTTGATGACCAGGAAATGTCACTGTTCAGCCCCCCATGTCCCTGATGTGGCAGGAGCAGGTCAGGTTGGGGAGCAGCGTGCTCAGGAAAGGGCAGCACATGGGTTCCCTTCTTCCACCCTCTGCTGCTCCCTGGGAGGGGTGGAGAGGGGAGAATCCTCTGACAGGACAGGCTGTTACAGCGTTCACAGGGGTTCTTGGATGAGGGAAGAGAYGAGGATCTGACTCCATCATTCAGAAGGCTGATTTATTATTTTATCATATATATTACATTAAAACTATACWAAAAGAATAGAAGAAAAGGTTTCTTCAGAAGGCTAGCTAAGAGCAGAAAGCAAAGAATGATAACAAAAGCTTCTGTCTCAGACTCTGTCCTAGGCAGCTGGGCTGTGATTGGCCATTAATTAGAAACAACCACATGAGMYCAATCMCAGRTGCACCTGTTGSATTCCACAGCAGCAGATAACCATTGKTTRCATTTTGTTCCTGAGGCCTCTCAGCTTCTCAGGAGGAAAAATCCTAAGGAAAGGATTTTTCATGAAAAGATGTCTGTGACAACAGGCAATTTTACTTGTTTTTGATTTGTACAATGTGTGTGAAAACCCTGTCTGTGGGCAGGAAATGTGTTTGTGTGAGTGATGTGAGTGATGCACGTGCAAGGTGTCCATGGCAGATACGGCCTGAAAGCCACCATGGAGTGGTGTGAGGGAGCTGGGGGTGCTCAGCCTGRAGAAAAGGAGACTCAGAGGTGACCTTGTCACTCTGCACAGCTCCTGAAAGGTGCCTGTGCTCAGGTGGGGTTGGTCTCTTTCTCCAGGCAGCACTGACAGAACCAGAGGACGCAGCCTCAAGGGAAATACACGTTGGATGTATAGATTGGTTAATATAGGTTGGATATTAGGAAGAAGTTTTTTACACAAAGGGTGATGAAGTTCTGGAACAGCTGCCCGGGGAGGTGGTGGAGCCACCATCCCTGGGTGTGTTTAACAAAGCCTGGATGTGGCRCTGGGTGTTGAGTTGAGGKGTTGGGGTTGGCTTGGACTTGATGATCTTTACGGTTTCTTCCAGCCTGGTCATTCTGTGATTCTATGAAGGTTTGTGCTGCTGATATTATTGTCTGCTTGCCTTGCACTGCTCCTGGGGGCCCCCAGCCCATCAGGCTGTGCTGCACGCTCTGCCCAGTGTCTGACACACTCTGGAGGTGATGCAGAACAAGAGAAATGAAGGAATCTCGTGGTGAGGCAGCCGCAGAGCTGGGGTCTCACTGCCAGCAGGACCATTCCTGCTTCTGCTGCCTGCTCCTGATGCCAAGGTGAACTAATTCTTTTGGAAAAAGAGTCAGTGAGATGTGTGTGTAAACAGATAGCAGAGCCTGCTCAGGAAATATGCCTCCACCAATATTGTCCTATGGTGGCTGCTTTGATGCTTTGCAGTGTGCTCTATTCCTGCTAGACTTATAATTCTTTCTGCTAGCTCATGAGGAATTTTTAAATCCTGTTGGCTGTCTGATTGATTTCTATGGGAAAACTATGATATCAGTGGGAACTTTATCTGGGAAGAGATGAATGCTTGGCTGGATGCTGTCAGGGTAAATTGCAGGTGCTGTATTAAAACCCCACAGCAGATAAAAACATGTCACTCAGCTCCCTCCCCTCCCTGCCCTACTTTATTCTCCCCAGCACACTTAACATGCAAGGACCTCGTGTGCCATCACTGCAGGGGATGTGTGTGCTCAGGACAGGAGACATTTCCATTTCTATTTTCAGGTTGTTTTTCAGGATGAGTGAGTGGATTGCAGCTTCTCCCCGTTCTGCTGCATCAATACTTTGCATCAGCCACAGCTTTTGCTTGAAGCTGTGCATTGTTAATCTTATCCAGCTCTGTATTCCCTCTTCCCTCCAAGTGGATTGAGGCATGGAGTGATCAATCATGATGACTAATAAAGGATTGGCTATTAGTATTTTTTTAAAGTTCCTRTCTTTAGGATCCTTAGCAAGAAAATACTTGGTTTTGAAGAAAACTACGTATCTGTAGGGGTATAGCATAAAGCTTTCCTTGTAGTCACAATTTTGATAATTTTAATCTCTGTATTTTGTAGTGGGACTTCAGGATTCTTACAAAAGGATAATTATTGCAGTAAGATTGTAATTTTTGCTTGGTCTGTTGAAATCACTTTAGATTTGGCTAAATCAAGCTGTCACAAATTGTGTATAAATAGGTACCAGTACTTTTTCTTAAAAAGATAATTGCAATGGTGCCATAATTCTGCATAATATAACTAAGAATATTTATAATTTCAAGTGCAAAATCAAGTCTTACAAATGAAAAGTATTTTTAATTTTCAAGCTTTTAGAACTGAACAGTTGTAACTGTGCAGAAGTTGGGATTTTGATGTTGTGCCTTCAGTTATTTCCACTAAAAAGTGTTTTTCAATCATGCAAGCTGATTAAGGGTCTGAGCTCCCAGTGAAAGGTGTCTCTGGGTAACTCAGTGTCCCTTATAAATCCTGCTGAGTACCTTCTGTGTCTTCAGATCCCCAATAAAGCCTTGATTGGCAGTGATGGGAGCTCCCAGCTGGAGCAATTATCCTGACAAGTTAATATGGACRTTGCAGACGTGGCAGGAAGGAAACTCATGGCACTGTGTGCCTGGAGGGYGACCCTGGGATGTGCCTGGGGTGCAGCCCCCCCTGAACACACCAAATACCTGCCTTCATCAGGATTTGATGGATTCCCCTCCAACTCTTATTACCAAAGGCAGAATCCTGTCTTCCTTTTAAAATTTTGAGGTTTAACCACATGAGCTACATAGAGATGTAAAAGGACGACACAAAATGGATGGAGAAGAATTATACAAAGTTTTCRTCCATTTTTAACTTGAGCATGAATTTCTAGGATTGTGCTCCTTCCCTCTGAAATCCTGTGCAGTAATTTTAAGCTGTGCAGTGTGAGAGACAGTCTTGCTGTAGCTGCTACTGTAAAACCTAATTTGCTGCATAAAATATGAGAGCTATAGTGAAATATGAGCCTGGAGAGCAACTCTTTTGATCTTGAGTAGTCAAAAGGTTGGCATGTATAATGGTATGAAAATAAATGATGTCAAAACTGTAGGATATAATTTATGGTTTGGGGACTACTTTACTCATGGAAGCAGAAGCTTCTACCACTGGAAGGCAAGTAGTTCAACAAAAGATAATGAATGGAAATTACAAACTTTCATAAACCCCCAGATAGATTGAATTGTGCAATTCATCAGTTTAAACACAACCAGTTGTCCAATTTACTGCTTATATATTATTAAATAGAGCATTTATAATATATATATATGATTGGAACTTGAGCCTTCATTTTGTATTTCTTTAAATAAGTACTAGGCTTTAATTGTCATCCAGTTTGGCAAGGACTTGGACACGTAAATTACCTTTACTCGGGTCGAGTGACAAAAGCTTGGGTCATGTAGGCTTTTCAAAATGTGCTTTTTGAGGTGTCCCAGCACAGCCTGAAGAGGGCCCAGGTGTGTCATGGTGCTCCTAGGAGGGGAATCACAAAGCAAGGGCAGAGTATTTGTTGACAGAAATCTTTATGGCTATGATGCCWTGCAGGTTCTTATGTGTGCCTCTGGTAGCTGGGATTCTATTGCCTACATGGGCTTTAGACTTGGCATATTTTTTTTTATTATATGTACGAAAAATGGTCCATGGACTAATTCAGTTACCTCCATTTGCTTMATTCAAAGTTGCACAACCTTCCTCAATAAAGTCTCTATCTCTGCAAACAGTCTTTTAGCTGGGCTTGGGGGTTTGGTTGCTTGGTTTTGTTTTGGTTTTTTTGTTAGTTTGGTTTCTTTAGATTTTTTCCTGTTTTTTCTTTTTTTTTCTTATTTGTTTGTTTTGCTTTTGTTGTTTGTTTGGTTTTTGTTTCTTTTGTTTTGTTTTTGAGCCTCTGTCTTTCTTTTGAGGTCTGCTTTGTGAAGCTTCTCTTTGTCCTTCTGTCACCCGAAGGCTGCCCAGTCCCTTTGGTGGTGGCCCCAAGGCTGTTCACAGACAGGGGGACACAAGGCTGGCGTTGTGTTGGGTGTCCCTGCCCTCTGCAGAGYGAGCTCCTGCAGGGGAAATGTCGTACCCAGAGCTCCCCAGGCTGATGGGGCTGTTGGGATTCAACCACGGAGCCTGAAACTGGAATTCACCCCCAAGGATCTAAAGATTGCATCCCCACCCGCAACCCCCCACCCTGCCCAAATCTGTTGGCTCCTAGGAGAACTCTGAGGAAAATGAGATTTAATAATGACAGCTGTGAGGCATCCTGCATGCCTTTTCTGTGGGTGTAGATATAAACACCCACATTTCATGCACCTGTGTCTCCAGAATGTGTTTCAGTAAAGTGCATCAGGAATTTGATGGTGACAGAAGTGAATATAAACTTGTTTCACTAAAGGCTTGGTATTGACTTGGAAGTGCACTTTGTTTATTGATTCTGTTTCTTGCTTCCCTTCCACATCCTCTTGCTGAATGCTGTGAGTTTTCAGTGCCTGTGGGAGAAGCTGGATGTGTTTTGATGCAGATTTTAAAGTGCTGTATTAATCACACTTCTGTCAGTGCTCAGGTGTGGATTTCAGGAGTATCACACTGTCACAGCTCTAGATGGGCCATATTGATCTTGATGATTAAATCAGCTAAAGGAAACTTGATTTCTGAGGGAAAACTTAATATTCTCTAAGGCGAAATGTCTCCTAAATATTCAAAGGTGAAGCAAGTTGATCAAATACCTTTGTTCTCTGATTATTACAGTGAGCAGCAACACTTAGTTCAGATTCTCATCACAGTGATGTGATGTAGTAATATATAAATTCCTGTGTATGTGTTTTCAATCATGGGAATATGCAGAGGTAACTTTTTTCTTCTGTCTTGGCAAGGCAGGAAGATAAATGGGTAAAAGTGTGTATGTGTTTAAGCAATAAAGTTGGTTTAATGGTTCTGGGGAAAAAATTTCCTGTGGTACACAGAGTAGTGACTTGATTGAACAGGACAGAATCATGCAGTTCAATTAATGTGCAAATATGTGTTCACTGAACTTTCATTCCATTTATCACATGGACATGGAAATAGGGTCATTTTTTTATCTCTGTATTATGTATATGACATCTTAGTTTGCTTCTTGCATGCTGCTATGGGGAAAATAGCAATGTGGCACACCAGAGGCAAAAAGAATTGGAGATAAATTCCTCAGCTGTCACAAACATATTTAAGTAGATCTTTGTTTGAAGATAAATCTCTTCCTTCTGCAAGGACTAACATTCAGAAGGCCTTGCATGCTCTTCCCATTAAAATTGGATGTATTCCTTGGCTGTGTGCTGGGAAAAATCATGGGCAACAACTGTCATGTTTATGAAGTACATGGTTAACAAAAGAAGTGTACTTACAGAAAAACATCAAAAGGCAGTTTTAGCTGAAAGTACATTAATATTCACCATTAGCTGCTTAAAATAAGGAGCCAGATATTTCAAAGTAAGTTTTTTCTGATTCTTACCAAGGTTTTCTTCCATCCTCAGGCSTAGTGAAATTTGTTTGGGGACTGTTCTCCTTCCTTTGACTAATTATTGTAAATCAGGTGGGCAGGAGTACAGGTGGTTATTCAATTCTTACACTGAAAACTGGAAATTCTTTTTGTAAAAAGTAGAGTGAATAAACTTCTGCCTTTTATTTTATTTCTATAATTCGTGAAAAACAAAGTTTTCTCTTGATATGGAACAAAAATTTTCAGCAGGAAGGGTAAAAGATAAAATTTCATAACCACAATGTAAATTAGTGTGATAAAAATTCCCTTCTTAAGAGCCTGTAAGAATACTGGAAGGTGGTTAAGAATTTCATTGTTCAGTTTCACTGAGAGTCTGAAGACAAGACCTTTTGGCTGACATGTGAAAATTGAAGAGTAGCTGAATTCCACATGGAATTGGAGCATTTGCAGGCAAGGCTTATAACCTTTAAACAAAGCACAGGCCAAATTCTCTGCCAGGGAAATTGGCAAAGCTTCATAAACTTTAATGGAGCTGGGCCTTAATGGAACTGTGCCAGGTTTGAGGAGCAGCGAACGTGAGCTCAATTTAGGTAGGAGGTGGCAGAAGCTGAGGGAGAGAAAGAGGAGATTAAATTGTTAATAATCAGTCCCCACAGGTCACTTTTAAATAGGAAAGGTCTCAGCCTGGGGACTGCAGTGTCTGGTCAAAACCAGATGTCTTCCCATCAGATATTTAGTTCAACAGCTTTAATTTGTATGTGAAAATGCAGGAAAGATTGGGTTTCTTATTAATTAAACCTGTACTGCTGTTTAACATCGTGCCCAAAATGAGCAAAAGAGGTATTTTATAGTTTCTGAATGGAATGTGAGGAGTTTGGAGCAAACAAACCATAAACTCCATGGCAGGACAAAGAAAAATGTTTCCATCAGTACAAACACATTGATGCAGCACTTAGAGAGCATGAGGGGCTTATGTTTAGGGGAAATAATGTGTTTATAAAAATAGATGTTCATAGGTAACATCTAGTCACAGATAAAGCAATTGTGAGGCAAGCAGCATTTTGGGTTGGGACTTCACCAGGAAAATGTGGAAGGGTGCTGCTGCCCTTTTCCATTCTACATTTAAAAACCAATTTTCTAAGCAGCAACACCCCCTGCAAAGGAAAATATCTGGAATTATGAGGARCTGTTTGGAGGCAGTGTGTGTTGGGTTCATTCTTTTAACTGCAGTACTAAAATATTTTGCTTTCCCATTCATGTTTAACAGCCACAAGCATGTTTAGGAAACAGTGTTCTGTACAAAGCCAGGGAGGGTTTCAGGTGGTTTTAAACTGCTGTGATTGCTTGGAGAAATGTTCATTTTGCTGTAATAGGGAGGAGAAAAATCAGCATTGTTCTCAGTCTCCTGCTTTGCATAAGCTGGAGAGGGTGCACAGCAGTACCTGCACTGGTGTAGCTGCTTCAGGGGGAAAAAAGAGAGAAGTGCTGCCCAGCACTGCAGAGGAGAAAATAGAGGAGTAAACATGGGAGAGAGTCTGGAGTGCTGGAGGAAAGGTGGAGCTGAGGAGCACTGGGTGAAACAGAGCCTTTCTCCTCCCCAGTCATGGCAACTGGGCAGAAAGATCAACAAGGCACAGCCAAAATAGTTCCTTTTCTTGAGTTTTCTCAGAGGTCATAATTAAACCATGTCTTGTAGGGGAAGCCCCCTTTGCTTAGGGAAGATCTGCATTTTCCACCTTAGGAAATGGCAGATAGCAGAGGCAGCCTGGGGTGTATAGTTGCTTGTTAAGGCACCTTTTTCCCCAGCAGCTCCACATTTCTCTGCCACTAAAACATGATTTCAGTTTCTGGTCTGATAAAGAGTTTTCAATTACTTGTAGTGTGGAAGTGGTTTATTCACTTTATAATGAATTATCATATGATGAATTATTTGCAGAATTACTAAAGTGTTCTAACTAAAGGMCATTGTCTGTTGGATTGAGAGTTTGTGATTTTGGGACTAGGCTAAAGCCTTCAGAATCATCTTCACAGGGTTTCTATAACAGAGTAACTCCCAGCAGTTGGTTTGAAAATTGCTCTCCTTGCTGTATCTCATTTCCTTCTTCCTTAGTGCCCTTTGTTCCCAAAGGACATAGTGAACGTCCTGAGTAGGATTTGAAGAATTCAGAGTAGATCCRAACCATCTAGAGAAGCTCAAAGAGYCCAATCTTTTAAATTCTATTACATTTTTATGCAGACTTTACATTCTTACACTTCAAACATAACGCAAGAATTTCTTTCCTGCTCTGGATTCAGTGAATGTCTTTTGCTGTAACTTCTCTGGGGAGGCAAAGCAGCTCCCAGCTGAACAGCTCTTCACATTCAGCAGGACTTCTGAAAACATGAAATTGAAAACAGCACCGTGTTTGAGCTCTAGATGATTTATTCTGACAAATAACACAAGGGCATCTCCAGATAAACACAGATGATTACATGTTGGTAAAGCCACCGATTGTCAGGAGACCAGAATAATGTYCTAGGAGGAAATATCTGTGGTGTTTAATGAATTTTGAAGCATCACTACAAAACCTCTGTTACAAAACTGCATTTTAAATCAATMCTGAGAGCGTGCTGAATTGATAAAATCGGTGTTCAAGAGCTGAGCTGTGTTCATCACTTTAGTTTGTCTTGCATGGACTTGAGAATGCAATTGGATATTGGTTGTACTTTTCAGAAGAGAAGCCCAGGAGCAGGTTAAGGCCTAGGCTTAAACAAATAGAAAGCTGAACCAAACAGGCAGAGTAATTTAAACCTGTTTCTGTTAAGCTTTTGATAAATACTTWATTCATTGTAATACAGATAATATGCTCCATTATGGTTCTGCTCAGGACAGTGTTTTAGGAGAGATCCTCCAAAGGAGAAGAGTGAGTGGCAGTGACAAATACTCCTGAATGTGGCTGTAACTATCAGAGATTTTGGTTTATGGCTCTTTATTTAATGCTTTAAATGCTAAATTAAAGAAGCCACAGAGAGTAGTGAAATGTGTCTTTTCTAATAATTACAAGAGCATTATGGCAGGGAGAATGTGACAGCTCAGAAACCATAGGAGCCATTAATTCAGCTGCCTCTCCCAGAGCTGGTGGGTGAATTCCTTATCCCCCCCAGCCAGTGTCACTCTGCCACAAGGAGCAGGTGCCTTCTCCTCAGCTTCTAGGTTGAAAAATTGCATCTCAGATATCTCCAGCCTCTTCGTCTCCTGAGCAGGAATGGTGATATGGAAAATTGAAGTGTTTGGTTTATGTCACCCAACGCTTAAACCCAAAAACAAACAAACCAGTCCCCCAAACAAAACAWATTAAAAAATCCCTCTTGCCTTTTACAGAATGACGTAAAGTGAAGACATATGATTGCATTTTGATTAAAAGTAATTACARGTAACCTTAATTTGCTCCTGATCCCATGAGTTTAGCGGAATGCTCTATTTAAAATGAACTAATGCAAAAAAATTTAATACTTCCATAATAAACAAGAATGTTTTTTCCTTCATGCTTTCCTCGTGTTCAAAAGTAAAGAACTCTCAAACAATAAATCAAGTATAAAATGCCTGGAAGAGCACTGGAACCATTAGAAACCTCATTGTCATCATTCCCATACCTGGTTTGAAACATGGCATTTTCATGGATAGGTAACCATTTACTTTCTACATGAGTTGCTGTGATAAGAATTTATTACAGGACCTCAGGGAAATGTTGTTACATCTATTAAAAAAAAAGTTACCATTAATTTTGTAGAATTAGAACATCGATTTAATTTGGCCTCCTTTAATTGATGTTAGGCAGCTTGGGAACGGATGTCCTCACTTTGTAAATGCACTTAATCACTTCTTGCTACAAAACCTTGAACATAATTTTTCCAATCAGAGCTGACAGTTGTAGGGTTAAAGCTCAACACTAATAAATTCACAGGGACTAGATACTGTACTACCTGCTATCCTTCAAAACACTGGCGCTGCAAAGCAAGTCTGAATCATTTTAATTAGATAATCTCACGATGCATTCTTTTTCTAAATAAATTTTATTTGCTCCTGTTAGCACAGTAATTCAATTTGCTGGTGTTTGTCTTCTTGGGAGAAATAAATTCCTTGTGTGCTTGCCGGGCTGCCAGCTGGTGCACAGTGCAGAACAGAGGGGCTGGGATTTGGTGGCACTTTGGGTGGCATTTCTGAGGGCACAGGGCCTCCAGCAGCCTGTGGACAGAGGCACTGGCAGGGTAAGGGTCAGGCAGCTCACAAAAGCAAATACCAACATGCCCAGGTTAATGGTGGCACTGTCAGGGAATGACATGGAAAGAATTTCTTCAAAAATGATGAGTCTGCTTCTTCTCGTTGTGGTCATTCTCCAGCATTCTCTATTTCGCTTGCAGAATAAGAGATTTGTGTGTGAGGTGATTTAATGACTTATTTCTGATGTTGAATCAGTGCTGCAGTCATGGTTTTCCCTGGAGATCATGGCCCAGGTAAGAATGAGCTGTTGCTTGGGGGAAGAAATAAGAAATAACAACTCCAGAAGTCCTTTTCCCCCAGCATACCACTGTGCACTGAAGTGATTTCYCTCTCATTATTAGTCTTGTTTCCAATTTCCTTGGCACCTGGGAGGAGCAGCTGGATAAGAGGGCGAAAATGTCTTTTGTCTTGGAAAATCTCCTCAAGTAGTCAAAAATCAAGATTCCTCTTTTATTTTTTTTTTCCTCCACCACCAGCAGAGTGGTGAAAAATTTCTGTGGCAGCATTTCARGCTATTTTTAGGTTGTCCGCTTTTTTTTCTTTACTACTAATGAAGAAAAGCTCTGGTTATCCATCCTGGATAAGCCTCTGCTGCTTCAGCTCTGTTTCTCAAACACAGTTGTTGGGTTTTTCTCCTTGAGTGTCTTTGAGTCTCTGTGGGATTTCCCCTGTGGAAGAAGAAAGTAATCTCTCAAGTCACTGTGACTTTCCRTGTGTATTTTAGTAGAGTTTTTAGATTCCAGAAATTGGGGTAGGGCTGATCCATGCCTCTCCTGAGCTGGCAATGGGCGCTCATCAAAATGCCAAGCTCAGTTCTCCCCTCAGTTCTCACAAAAACAACGAGGTGGGTAGATTAGAGGAAATTTGTGGAAAGCAAAAACATGTTTAATAATTCAAAATTGGATGAAYGAGTAACTAAGCAGACCTTGAAGCTGAGGCCTTTCAAAGACAGAACAACAGAAGCTGACCATGTACATGAGCTGCTCTATGGACTTCCCTTTTCATTTAGGCTTTAGGAAGTTTTTTTTATCGAAGGTCAAAATCAGTTGGGTTTTCAGGTCAGTGACTTGAAGMCTGCTCTGTAAACAAATAGCAGAGAAAGGCTTCTAGTTGTACATTATCTTTTAGAACTGTTTGGTTTTTTAGTCAAATCACATTTTTTCATAAAAAAATATTGCAAATTTTGTATTCTCCTGCCTTAAAACATGTTGTTTCAGCTGCATAAATGAGAATAAGCAGCTTTATTCCCTGAGTGATCATAGCACGTCTCAGGTAAATGCAGTAGTAGGCACTTTTAAATTATGAATGTAAAATACTAAATAGAAGAAAGCACTATGAAAACGGTTTTGGCTTACTACATAATTAGGGTGTGTTTTATCTTTACACCATTCAGATTTTCATTCAAACTTTTGAACATATTGACCACTGCCAAATTTATCACTCCTCTTTTCCCCATTTGCTTTTCACACATAACTGGGAATGTTCTCACTTGTCTAGGGCTGCAGATAAGCTCTTCTGATGAGTGAAGGAATGAGGCAGATGATGCTTTAAATGCATAGATATTTTCCTTTCAAAGAGGAGGATTAGGGAAGGACTTTTCATTCAAATCCTGTTGATCCAGAGCAGGCAGCGTGGTGTTGATAACTGATGAGTTGAGGGTGGATGTTCAGCTTTCTCTGGAGTATTCCAACTTTTGAAGGTCTCAGAAGCTGAGAGGTGCAGTGGGGCATAATTCTTTGTGCTGTGCAGATAATTAAAAGCAGCAGATATTTATGATCCCTCATTTGATGGCACTTCTGATGGGATGGAGGAGATTTCCCCTGCACAGGGAGCATCCTCGTGTCACACATACACATCTCGTCAGCACTGAGACGTAAGCTTTAAAGAATTTAGGGATTTTAGAGGGGCTGAGGTTTTAGTTAGAGATAAGCTTTATTGGAGTTAACTTCATSAAGGCCTACCCATTTATTTTGATTAAGAGTTAGTAGTTAACTAATAATTGATTGCTTGTCAACACAATGTTTGGTTAGCTGGGTTTATAATGAAGAATGTTGAAATTGATAAATAGCTTTTAGGAACATAAGACAATTGTGGCCTCCTCTGTTCTGAAACCAGTTGAAGATGGGGAATGGGAGTTCTACCAAGGGTTCATTTGTCAKATTTGCATTGAAAAGGTAGAAAGGTCAGAACAAGGAAGACTTCATTTACTCCTCATTTTGGGACCCCTCCCCATGAAAGGGACCACCAACCCATTTCAAAGAACAAACTATGGATGCTTAATGGCTTTTGAACTAATTACCATATGAAGTGGGGAATGRGATGTACCAGAGTTATGAATTTGCATTTGTATTTTGGGTATTCAATACTTGTATAGACTCTGTAATCACCTGTAACTTGCAGCGTGCATTTGGGAGCTATCCCACAATAACACACACTTTCTAACTTTAAACTGCTACAGAGTCTTTGTCTGTCACAGTTGCATATTGGTACTAGATCACTATCCATATTTTTAATAAATCAGCATCACCCCTTCACACCAGGCGCAATCTGCTTTTTAGCAGTTCCCTAACTAGGCTAGCTCATTTCCAGCAAAAATCCAAACTATRAAGTTTGTTTTGGTCTGGTTTGCACTCAATGTATTTAAGAGAATAGTCTGTGAGGAAAAGATCATCTGCTGGGCTGTATCTGAGAGTAATCCAGCTCTTACATGGCAATGTGAGAACTGAACATCTCTTTAAGCCCTGGTGTGTCCATAAACACATCTTTTCAGTAATTAACTGATTTTGACCTCTTGTATCAACTTCCCTGTGCCGGTGAGGGAACACTGTTAATTTTAGTACAAATATATTGCTGCTTGCAAGGACAGGGAGCTTTAACACTGGAAAATTGAGATCATTGTTCTGTCATGCTCACCTGAAGTATCTGCTTTTCACAGTGTTCATAGACAACTTCCCCTATTGTGTATTGCTTGGAGCTCTCAAAAATCAGTTTTAAGTGCATTCCTATATTGATCTGATTTAATACAGGACTGTACTGGGATATCATCACTATACAATCTATCCTGAGGGTTTTATTTAATTGGCTTTGCAAAGTCTGCATTTGTCTGGGTTGACCTTTCTATTTTTATTCTAAATATTTATCTTTGGAGTCAGTAGCTTGCACTGACCATTTCACTGATGAAACYGAGGACAGCTTGCAATCCTGTTGTTGACATTTGTATTTAACCTCTGACTTTTCAAAGGAAATTCATTAGTGGCTATACAGCTTCCAGTAGTTCATTTTACTTTTCTTAATCATGCAGCAAGGCCACCTCTCCTAGATCCACAGCCAACTGTTTAGTGCAGTTTTTAATGAGCTACAGCACCTTTGGGGACGCTCCTCTCCAGGGTTGGCTTCAGGCACAAGCAAGCCAGATAATTTCAAGGGCTGTAAACTGATGAGGGCAGCAAAATCCCAGTTTTAGACAAGCCAGAACTTTGCTGGTGCTGCCTGCCTTGGGCTCCCTCATCCTGCAGTGATGGCAAAGCTCCCTGKCCTCATGGAGAGGCTTGGGCGCTGCAGTGGGACATGGCYCATCCAGCCYKGTCCCCTTCTGTCCTCAGCTGTGTCCTTGAGGGGACAGGATGCTGCAGGGACAATCTATCCCTCCTGAGGTGGTGCAGGGCTTGCTGGCAGATGCTGGTGTCAGCCCACACRTCCCATCCTGCTCAGCTTTCCCAGCTCAGCTGGGCAGATGCTTGTCTCTCACATGGGCAGTCACAGGGAAAGGCRCAGGCAACAGGATTGTGATATTTCCCAGAGACAGACAGCATTCCCCAGCTTTCCTGGGGGAGAAGGATGTTTGATGAAGCCAGTCTGCCAAAGGTGYGAAATAGAATTTGTCTCTGTTGAGGTGAAATTTTGAAATGCATTTCGGYCTGTTCCACAAAAGCCTGATGATTATATTCCTGTTCCAGGCAAAGCTGGCTTCAGGTGTCATCTCTAAGATGCAAGTGGGTTTGTGCCACCCCTGTCCCCTCCTGGAAAGTGTCACAGTTCTTAGTCACCCCAGCCCTGATTAACACTGGGGTTCATAATCACTCCCCTGATTAACACTGGGGTTCATAATCACTCCCCAGATTAACACTGGACCCTATTGTCAGGAGGAGAGAGGAAAAGCCCCTGGAGGTTCCCTCCAGGTCTGAGCCACGTTCTGCACCAGCTGTGAGGAGCTGCCCCATCCCACCCACCCTCACCAGGCAGTGCTGCTCTGTGCCAGCTCAGGTGGGAAATGCAATATTTTTACATCTTTCCCTTTAAACACCCTGCCCTGGTGCCTGTGGCTGCCCCAAAACACAGGGCTTGGAGCAGCTCCTAACAGAACTTGCAAATGGAGCTCCTTTTCAGCTCACAAATCTGGGCCTTGAGGTTTCAATTCCCACTTCTTAGATCCTGGCTATCCCTGTGGAGTCCCTGAAGAGTGATTTTCCTGGAGTTCTTCCCTTAGCTCTCTGAAGCAGAGGGGAAGACAGCTGGGTTCTCTGCTTTAATTAGACTAAGGAAGCTGCTCATAAAAGAGTGGAAAAGAGAGCAGAAATCAGCCAGCCTCTTAGTGGAAATGCTGCATGCATAATGCTGGGAGGCAATGGGTACAGTTAAATCTGAATAGTTAAACAAGCCAAAGAGTTGTCAGTTGGTTTTTTTCCCCCCTCTTTGCAAATTTCCCTGGTAACAGCCAGGCAAGTTGGTGATTCAGAACATGGTTCCATTTATTTGGTCAAAAAATGATAAGAGTCGTAAATATTTCAGAGGAATCTGTGGAAGTTTCCTCTGCTGTGACTCATAAGGATTTGGATTATTATCATGAAAACATTTGTAAAGTTATTGTGTTTCTTTTCATTGAGAAAGGCTCACTTGTGAATCCCTGCTAGGACTGTATTTCCCACTGCTTATCTTTATTTCTCCAGGGTTTAAAGTGTTAGTCACCATATCAGGGCACTAAAACAGTGCTGCTGCTGGGGTGACAGCATGGTAAATCAATGCCAATATTCACATCATGTATGGACTGACAATATTAGCATAGGCAGCTCTTGGCAGAAATAGAAATTTCACCAAAAAAAGAAGAAAAAGGAAGTTAAGCAAGTAGGTTCTTTACATCATTCACAATGTAATACAACTTCTTAGTGACTTGAGGGGGTGGGACATATATATAAATAAAAAAAAAGATACATTAATCAAATATTAACCCAAATATTTCTTTCTGCAAATAAATACAAAAGTGTTATTTTCAAACTTGTGGGAAAATTCTAGAATGAAGCTCTACTACTCATAAAATGGGTCACATACAGAKTGGAGCAGCAGAACAAGTCCAGTCTAGGTTAGAGACCCAGCACCCTTTTTCAGCTGGTGTTTAAAGTCTGCTTTGGGGTGGGGGATAGTAAAACAAATTCTGCCTGCTGAGGTATCGTTATTGCTGCTGTTAATGAAGAGATGGGGCTGCTTTAGGGCTAAGAAGGATTTATTACTCAGAGAAACGTCAGTCTCAGAGGGTGTGAGATGTATGGGAGCAAGCCGCTGGCCGTAGCTCAAAGCGGTCACTAGTTCTTTGTTACAAGGTAATATAGAATTTCTAGTTTAATGGACAGTTGCTACAAGGTTTATTTTGCTTTTCTGACCTATCACCTTYACTTAATTTTGCTGCACTGCGGACGCTTTTGCCTCATGGGCTATTATCACACGTACACACAAATGCTTCTATTACAACTTCTAAACTCTTGGCTTATTCTACACAACCACACCCCTACACTATAAACCCCTCACCATCTTATCAATGCAGTTTCTCACTTACTTAAGGCATATTCTTACTTACAACCATAGAAACACAAGTTTATGACTTTTCTGCTTAATGTCTGTGTATTGTATTTATTTTTACAACAATCTAAGCTTCGTCTAAGGTTGCAGATCAAACTTTTTTGTATCTGTGGAAGTTTCTGTTTTTCTGATTCCCACACTGAGGGAAGGGCCATATAAATATAACCAACTATTATAATTATTATAATTAATAATATAATATAATTATTATTATTGATAAGCATGTTTCTGCTTTGCAGTTCTCTGTGGGGAAGGAACTGGAGGCCTCTTTCCCYTGAGTCACTGAACTCGGCCTCATAACAGACAATATTTAGATATTTGTGTTTGATATGTTTTATAAATGTTCATGAATCTACAAAGGGCAAGAAGTTGAACACCAAACAGGCACTTGTGGAAGGAATACACAAATAAGTATGAGCAACTAAGTATTTCTTTATGTTCTAGTTATATTGCCTCTTATGATACAACAAGTGAAGTGAACAAAAAGTAAACTGTTGATATTCAAGAATCAGTGTTTTATTCAGTAAATGTTTCAATAATCCACAGCTAGTTAAAATTCAATTTAAAATTCACTGCAGAATTTTTGCTTCAGTGTTCTCAATTTTAAAGTTATTTTTAACTACTATAAAAAGCCCAGTGAAATCTTCTGGGARTAATTTAATCCTTAAAGCTTCTCTAAACCCAGAGCCAAGAGAGGAGCACCCCGTGAGCAGGAAGGGGCTGCTTGTAGAGCTCTGCATCCTCACTACAGACTGCAATTCCATGGCTGCTCCACCTGGAAATCATGGCTAGGCAATACTGCTGTGTAGAGGGCAGGAAAAAGACTTGTATTGAGATACTTCTAGAACAATGAGTTATAGGATTATATGTGTTGTATTAGAATATGTGTCTGTGTGCCTGAGGTTTTTAGCTTTATGCTGTAGTGCATTAGTGTATAACTTTGAACACAAGGTATTGTATTTGCTGGGATGAAGGCAGGAATGATGAATCTGACTCCATGTTCTCAGAAGGTTGATTTATTGCTTTATTATACTATATTATATTAAAGAATACTATACTATACTAAAGAATACAGAAAGGATACTTACTGAATGYTAAAAAGATAATAATGAAAACTCCTGACTCTTTCCAGAGTCCTGACACAGCTTGGCCCTGAYTGGCCAAAGAGTGAAAACAACTCCCAGCAGAATCCAATGGAACAATCACCTGTGGGGAAACAATCTCCAAACACATTCCACATGTGAGCACAACACAGGAGAAGCAAATGAGATAAGAATTGTTTTCCTTTTCTCTGAGGCTTCTCAGCTCCCCAGGAGAAAACTCCTGGGAGAAGGGATTTTTTTCAGGGAATGCTACACCAAGGCATCATGTATATATAAATATTAATCTAAAAATACAATATAATTATTCTGCCTCACCAAATTCTTCCCTCTGGAGTTCATTGCACCAGCTGAGCTCTTCACAGCACCCCCAGCCCTGATCCCTGTGAGGACACAGAGTGCCAGCCCATCCCTGGGCCATGCTGGACCAGCTCTGCCAGGACTTGTTCCTCTCTGCCAGCCCACTCTAGGGATACTGTGAGCTCCACAGACCCCCTCCTTCAACTCCTGAATGCTTCCTTATTCTACAGGTGGGTGTAGAATACTCACTTGTATTTATTACTCAGAGAAACATCAGGCTAATGTAATGTGATAAAGATACAAGGGACTTCTTAGGGAAGCATCCCAGCAGAAATGTGCATGGGATATCTGGTTGTAGCTGCAGCTRATGCCAGGTCTGCCTTTCCCACAAGGTCACTGCTCTCTGCCTCTCCTCACTCACTCAGTTCATCAGGAATCTGTGCAGAACTGGGTTCTGTTATGAACTCCTTTGCACAGGAAAGAACAAGTCCACTTTGAAAATCTATGAGGTTTTAATACTAATGAAAGATCTTTGGGAAATTCACTTAAATTTTAAYTGTTTGCAGGATCACCTGGCAATCTCTTTCTGCATAGGGATATAAATGGAGGCTGAGCAAAAAAYGAGAAGTGTTCACAATAATATAGTTCTGGGTACAGCAGGTGGACAGATTTTTTTGCCACAATCAGAAGAAAAGCTGTTGTATAAAATAGCAGGATGTAGGGTTAAGTGGATATGTTAAAGAAGAGGTCATTCAGACAAAGTGACAAAATGTATAAAAGTGACTGCCTTCTCCCAGCTTCTTGTCACCCAGATTTGCATAGATAATTCTGACAGRGGCGTGGTACTTTTAGAATGAGCTGAATTCAGCTGGTCTTCAGATCAAAGCCAGCACATCCCAACTTTTGAGATTTATCAGGGAAATCTACACAGGAGACAAACAAATTTTTTGTTTCCTTAATAATGGTTATAAATTTAGGAATTGCTTGAGCTATGTAATTACTGGACTTCTTTTGCTGTTGTGTCAGTTCTGTGGGGAGATGGCAGAGCTATACCTGCTTTTATTTATTTAATTAAATATCTGTCGCTGCAAAAACAAATAGGTTTTTTCCCAGACTTTTTTCTTTTCAGAAAAGACACTTATAATTGTAAAATATGCAGTACTTGAGCATTCTTCCTCAATTGTGAGCACTTTCCATTTTCTTTTCAAAAGCWTTTCCTGGGGACACTCACGTGTTACAAATAGCCTTGAAAAATAAATAAGCAATGCATCCTTTTGTTAGGAGTATGTGCATCTTATCCATCTGTCCTCCTCTTGTGTTCCTTCTGTGTTATTATTCTACCAAGTCAATTCTTCCAGAGAATCTATTTGATTCTTTTTTTTTCCTTGTAAGAAGCTTACAGGACAAAAAAAGCAATAGAAATTCACCTCAGTATTGTTCTTGAGGAGGTATTTTCCCTTACTACCTTGAACAAGCTTCTTGTATGAGAAATGAAATAGAAGGAAAACAGAAAACCAACTGCCTTTTATCCCTCTCATTTAATGGAGCTGAGTTCCCCTCAAGAGCGCCTTGGAGTATTTAACCAACTCCTGATGCAATAATTACAGCTGCTGCCTGGCCTGGTGCTGCAGGTGAGGCTGTGCAGGGGTAATTAAAAAAAAGAAGTGAATTTCTCCATGTTCAAGGTGCCAGAAGTGAGGGATGGCAGAGGAACAACAACAACAACAAAGGTGAATTTCTCCACGTTCAAGGTGCCAGAAGTGAGAGATGGCAGAGGAAGTATTTAAACTATCTCCTGATGCAGCAATTTTAGCTGCTGCCTGGCCTGGTGCTGCAGCTGAGGCTGTGCAGGGGTAATTTAAAAGAAAAGGTGAATTTCTCCACGTTGAAGGTGCCAGAGGTGAGGGATGGCAGAGGAACAGGAGCAGCTTTGAGAGTCACCAATGTCACCACTGGTCTGTTCAGCTGCCCTTGTCCTCAGGGCAGGTTAAAATGCCAATGCYAATTGAAAAGAGGCAGGAAGGGGAAAGCAGAGGGGTTTTTGGCAAGGCTCACTGATCAGTCCTGTTAGTCAGGGGCAGTATTTCGCTCCTGGCTTGGGTGGCCCAGAGCATCTCTGCTGCTGCTGTCCCGTGGTTGATGGTGAGCTCCAGGGCCATGGAGGTGCCTTTGGATCCTCTGCAAACCCYCTGGAATTCTCCTTTCACTCTGCAGCACTGCATCAGGGCACAGATTTCCTGTCAGAGCAGGCACTTGATGTAAAAACAGTTGTCTATAAACTAAAGAAGAGCTGGTGCCACTGCTGTTAGGCCTGAAAAATGCTGTGGCTTCTGCTTTGTTTTCTGGGKTTTTTTTGTCAGAAATGTTCTGACAAAATGTTGATGACTTTTAGAAATTGATATGGCTCTCTGGAATAGATACCAATAAATATTTAAAAGAATCCCATTGTTATTTTGAGGAGAAGGCTGTTATTAGAAAGCCAAGACAACAAGCATTTTTCTAACAAAACATTGCTGGAAAATGTAATATTAAAAATATTTCTGCTTGCTATGCTTTAAAATTCTACTGGTGACAAATTGAGTCAGTTTACCCATATCTCAGTAACAAAGAATTAGAATAGAACATCAGGTGGGAAGGAAGCCCCCCAAAAGGGAACCCCAACTCTAAATACTCTAAATACTGATCCAGCAGAATGGAGCCCAGCTCTGTTCATCCTCATTCTGAGCGGGTATTCACAGGGTATAAAACTGAATAATTGATTCTGTTTCCTCCAATAAACAGGTCCTGTCTTTTTTATGGAATGTAACTTTACAGTTTCTGAAGAGGTTTCATGAGTGAAAAATTCATTGCTATTTAGTGTCCAATTGCATCCAGCTTTAGAGTCTAATGCCTCCTGTTCCCATTGCTGAGCAACCATCCTGCATCCTGTGCAGTGCAAAGTTGATTCAGGCAATTTTCCCTATAGATTTGTGCATATGTCACCTTTGGGCAAAAGATGAGCTAATAGAATTGAAATGAATGTAATTGGCAGAAGGTCAACCAGGGAGCTGCACATGTCTAGAGCTTCCAGAAAAGGCAGAGTTGTTTCATGTTGGCATATGACTTGATTAGTATGCAGGTAAGGTGATTGTGCCTCAACAGAATAATTGGATCATTGAAATATCTGCAAACCCTGGTGTATCTACAAAGCCTGAGCAGTGATTAGATCCTGCCTGTTCATCGCAGCAAGCCTTGAAATTCTTCCCACTGTGAAAAACTAATTTTCTGTGGGAATTTATTAAATAAGAAATCTGCATGCCACTTTACCTTGTAAGCATTACGGGCAGAATACAAAGATTTCCTTTGACTTTGATGTATGCACTTCACGGATGCTTTTATACCATTGTTTTGTTACTTCTCTGCGTTCAGCAGAAATTCCAGTATCTCTTTCTTCCCTGGCTTTCTGGAGAGAGCTGCATCTCCRCCCCATGATAAAGCAGCCTTCATTTAAAGCAAAGGCAAGGAGGGGCAAGGTGGGCTGTGGAAAAAAAGAGGCACAATTGGAACATGCCAATACACCTCRGTTGTTGTGTTCTGAAAACAGCCAGAACAAATAGTCACAAGTTGTTGCTTTTCAATCTTCATGTTTCTGTGCTGTAATTGGTTTCTGCTGCACCACTGAACAGGTTTTATTGTGTCATCTGGGTTTTTTGTTTTAAAACCAGGGAATGCTAGTCTCTGCTAATAAGGAACAACAGGTTTTACAGGGTAGGATTCCTGTGCTGCCCAGCAAACTTWAAAAAAATAGAGATACTGTTGGGGGAGATGAAACAGGAAAGCCTTATAAATATGATTGTCTGGCAAAAGATTTTGAGAATAYRGAAACTATAAGTGAGATTGAAATGAAAGCAAGCTTTGAGATCCCTCAGTTACTGAACAYCTGGAAAACAATGGYRTGGCYRGCTGARGGTGATCCCCTTTTGATGGAACAACACCCTCTGCTTGCAGACAGSYCCAAGGGTCAGAGCAGACCCTACAGCTTGGCAGAAGGGGCCCAAAGAGAAGTTTTTAGGGTTTAAAATGTAACACAGTATGGTAATGTAATATGGCTGTATGTAAATGCTCTAGGATTTGTATTTTGTATTAGATTGGTTAGTGAGAAWTAGAATATTCAGCACAGAAGAAGATTTATTGTATTGTAATGGGAACTTCACTCTCTCTTTTACTCTTTCATCCTCACTCTTATCCTCTCTTTACTCTTCCTCACTCTCTCATCCTCTTTACCATGCTCTTGCCTTCYTTCTCTTTACCACTGTCTTTACTTTCTCTTCACTTCTCTCAGTCCTGCTCCAGCTGTGGCTGGCAGCTCCCAGCAGGGCCCTGTCCCCAGGCCCTTTGCAACAAACCCCAAGTTCCAGACCTGGCTGCAGAGATCTCTGTCTCCATCCATCCCAACTGTCCTACCCCCGTCACTCCTACCAGAGTGGAATGGACATAAGATTCCTAGAAAGTTTGCAATATTTATTTCAGTCCTACAGAGAAGTGCTCTGAAGGGCAAATAACAATGTCTTTTGTGCTGCCAAAATGAACTCCCACCTTGGAGGTGTCTCGGACCCAACACCTTTCCAGCAGCAGGCTGGAGCTGCTTCTCCTCCCTGCTGATGGCAGCCAGATTGCTGGTAGTGGAACAGAATAGCCCCAACATCTGCCTCCTCCGCTCTGTTTTTGTGGTTTTAAGTGCTTGGYTACCCCAGGAGCCAGTCTAGAGTCACAAACAGCATCACTTAAGCTCCAGTGTAGCAGAGCCACTGTGGCAGATAATCACCTAAAAAGAGTAAATCCTCCTGGGTTAAGGAAAAGAGTTGTATGCAGAGCTAAATGAATAATTCATAGGAAATAATTTTTTTTCCACTTGCAGAATGGCTTGAGATTCTCTCAGCTGTGTATTAATTATTCAGATGTTTCTGAGAAATGTTTTCTGTAAACTTTATTGTACAGATTGGAACTTTGAGCTTGATTCTTGCAATGAATGATTTAGAATGCTGCACTGCATGGACTTCCCAGACCTTAATTGGTTGGGTACACAAGCMCCTACGTGAATATATTTGGTAAAGATTCAAAACCTGTTTTCAATAACATCACTGTCTAATGAAACTTAAAAACTTCCTCTTCACGAGCTGTGTTTCTGTAGCAAAACACAACAGCTTTAATTTTTTATGAAAGTGAGCATCCAGCACATGGCTGAAAGTAATTCACTTGGAAACTGAAATGGATCTGTAAATACTTTTTCTGCATAATTTACACAGTTCCACTTGTGTGATACTAATAACTACTTATTAGCCTTGAATTTATACTACTCAGTAGGGGAATATTTCTTTGTTCCTTCTCTTAAAAGTTGTAATTATCTCTCCATTGCTGCCTATCAGTATCCAAGGGCTTTGAGGATGGTACATTAGAACCTCATATATTTGTGTAATGTGGCCCAATCTTGCCATAACAAAAATCCCAGACTGTTCCATAAACAAAGTCATTCTGCTAGATTTTCCTCCTTTGTGCAAAAGAGACAAAAAAATATGGTTGTCTTGATATCTTCATATTAGGATGCAAGAGTGTGTGAGAAAAATACATGTATTTCTCACACATTCTGGTGATAGCAATAAAAATACACCAGAAAAAAAAATTCTGATGTATTTTCAGTATTTTTGCTGGCTGCTTTGAGGCCATTTAGAGGAAATGTTTATTAGATCAACATCTCAAGTAGCGCCATACATGAACTCGCAGACCTGACTACTAGAAATGGGTGGATAAGTTCTTGAAACACAATTTGACACATATTTAATGACTTACAGAAGTGGTAGAAATGTATTATTGGTGTCCTTGCTGAGCCCCACTCAGGGAGGTACCTTGAGCTTGCTTTGCCACAGTAATTGCAGTTTGCTCACCTTGCTCTTGTTGCTTCTCTAATTTCAATCAGATAAAATTAATCAGCAGTTTCCTGTAAAGGCTGTTCTCTGCTGATTCTGCAGTGCCTGAGGTCTGTGCTGTGCCATAAATGCTGAATTCCAGGGAGGGCTGGGATCACACCAGGCAGTGCAAAAGTCCAGTGAAATTCMKGCTCCTTYCTTCTGCCCTACTGGATCCTGTGCCCTGTTTTTTCCTCTAGTCTAGGATTCCTGGCCTTTGTCTCTGATGCAGATTTTTCCCAAATTCTTTTGGGAAAGCTGCCTGCAGGATGAGCACAGGATTTCTCTGACCTGGAATGTCTTCACAGGGCTCCAGGAGGTTTGCTGAGCACAACCTACCCTGCCTCAATCTGTGCTGGCTCCCCTTTACCACCCTGGCTTCTCTCAAAGGCTTCTCAAGGCTTTATTTTTCTCCTTCAGCTGAATTTATTTAAACTTGGAATGTGTGTGGAGTCTACATGGGGATGGCAAACACTCCCACAGCCATTCATTGTGTGAACATTGTGATGTGTGAGCTTCTGCTTGAGGGAATCACAAAAAAAMCTCTTCAGCCTAGAAAAGGGCGACTGAGGGAGTTTATGGCAAAAATCTGCAGCACCTGAGTGGAAGTGTGAGCAGCAACAGACAATGAGAGTTCATTGTCTTTTCCCTTGCAAGGGGTAGGACACTCTAAAGGAAACTGCTGCAGTGGCTTCAGAGCAAAAGGAGCTGCTGATTAACACAACCTCTAATTAAGCCATGGAATCTCTTACTGTCAGATTTTACGGTTGATAAAGTTTACCTAGATTAAAAATGAGACTGGAGAAATTCATGCAAAGAGAAATCTGTCAAGGTCAGTTAAATGTCAGGGCTCTGAGATGTGAGGAAGGCCTGGGGCTGCAAATAACAAGGAATTAGCGGTAAATGTTAGCCCTGCCCTGGCACCGGTGCCCTGTGCYGCCCGGCTGTGCAGACACTGAGTGTGCCCTTCCTTAGCGCTTCCCTGAGCCCACTGAGCTCTAACTGGAAACTTCCTGATCGTCCAAACCTGCGAGCATTTCCGTCTGTCTGGGGAGTGGTGGAGGTTTGGAATCTAGCTCTCACAAGAGGAGACACTTGAGGTGTTAGCTGAAACTCGCTGCTGGCTTTAGTGCTGAGCGCTTTTGCATCGTTTGATGAAATTTGGAGTTTGGACACCCTGTGCATTGATTGCAGATAGTTTGAAGTTACTCTAGAAAATGCAAATTACTCCATTTTATCTCTGTCTTGAGTTTAGATTTTGTGATTGGTTGGGTTTTCTTGGACTTAATTAAAAGTTTATTTTTCAGAGCTGTAGATTTATTTTTTTTTTCTGAACGATTTCCCCTCATCCTCCTCCCAAAGGACTGAATTATCTAGATCAAGGTTGAAGGAAACATTAATTAAACTTAGCAATAAAATAAAGTCTACAAAGACAGTGTTTTGAATTCCTTGTCGATAAATCTCCTTATATAACKTTAAAAATGTCCTTAAATCTCATCACTAAGTGTAGCATTATAAGGCAGAGCATGTTTGCAGTGTCAGAGTGTGCCTGCCAGGATATCAAAATCTGAAAATAAAGGAGCATAATCATCTTCTTTCTGCTTCCTTGAACTTTCAAGTCAGTGCAGCAATTTAAATATGGGCTTTTTTATTTTCTGGGCTCTTACAAAAACGTGTTACAATTGGTTTTATCTTTATTGTTTAAAAAATTATTATCAGGAGATAGAGGTTGGGGAGTTGGCATCAGATCACCAGAGCTGACCTGGCAGCAGAATTAACATTCTCTCAGAGTGGGGAGAGAAGGAGGGAACAAAAGAGAATCTCCAGTGTAGATAATATATTCAGTTTTACTGGTTTTAAAACCCTGAATCAGAAAGAGAAGTGGTAAACAAAGAAAATAAGCAAGACACCATGTACTGCTCTCTGAAAGTGAAATAGTTGGAATATTTAAATAAACAATCAGCTTGGGCTCTGCAGTGACATTGATTAGAACTGGCCATCCTCGAGCTGAGAGAAGATTGCACAAGCTGGGTTTTTTAAGGTGTTTTATAAAAGCAGATTATTTTAATGGACAATTCATGAAATTAAGGATGTGCCCAAGCAATTTAGCACAGTATGATGTAGAGCTTCAGCTGTCCTGGCAACCTGGCATTTCTCATTCTCTATAGCCACTGAATACCACAGCTCCTAAGTCAACTGCTAAGTCCCAGTTCCCTAAAATGGGAAATAATAACAACTACAGAGAATTATCAATGTGCTATTAGAGTAGCAACACCCCCTTCCTCAGCTGGAATGCTTTCTTTGCAGAAAGGCACTCCCAGAGCTGGGTTGGCCAGAAATGTACCTGAGAGATGAGCTCTGAGCATTGTGCCTGGRTCCATGGGCCGAGCAAGGGCAGGAATCCTCCAGCTCTKCCTTGCTGGGTGGATCCCAGGGCACACAACATTTTCCTTGCTGTCAGTGGACACTGAGTGTGGTGTGAGACAGTTTCTGACTGATCGCAGAAACATTTTGGGTGGAAAAACCTCTAAAACCGAGTCCAACCCAACCCCAGCTTGTCCCCAGCTTGTCACACCCTGAGCAGTGGTGAAACCAGCCCTGTTCACTCTGGCAGAACAGAGAAATGGGTAAAACTCAGTCATCAAATGTTTTGGTACAGCAAATGCAGTCGTGGCAATCKGGATTTGCTCAGGGCCAGGCAGAACTGCAGCTGGCTCCAGCAGGGGATGGGATGGTGCTGATCCCAGCAGAGAGGGCTTCATTTGGAAGAAAATAGAAATGGTTGAGTGGTTATTTTTCTACTCTTTTGCTTGTGGGATAAGGTAGCCTGGTAACTTACTCTGTTTTAGCATTCAAGGTCTATAGAACAATTTTWAAGATTTGGTCCAATCATTTTTTTTAATTAAACACTTTAGAAGTTCAGGGAGGCTGAATAGCAAGATGGAAAGAGCAGAGGTTTTAAAATGAGCTGACAATTATTCACGGGTCATCCCTTCTCAGATTTCATTTAATCAAAGACCCAATAAAAGAACACATTGTAAGGTGGTTCATTTTTTATAATTTCTTTAACTTTTTAATCTCATTTTTAAAATKATAAGAGTCATTAAGAGACTAATTTTGAGATTCCCTCTAGAGTTTTCTTAATCAGGGAGATTTTATTCTGTCTGTGATAGCCATGTCACTGAGGAAAGCAGTTAAATCCTTGTCCAAGTACACACCTCTGGCTACACCAGTGTTCAGATTTCATGCTGCAGGACTGAGGTCCATTCCCAAACTGGGGCTGCAGTGTTATAATTTTACTTTCCCTTCTTTCAATAAACTGAATATGTTAGGAAATTCTACTCTGAAATCACAGAGTTTTGTCGGTATGTGGATTGTTTTAAATAATTTCTAGAATGCTGCAATAGATGAGATTTTAATTTTTAGCTGTTGCTCTCTTTGTTCTGAAATAGAAGGGCAAAGCATTCTTTGTCATTCCTTTCAGGGGAAACATTGCCTGGCTGAATAACACAGCAACCACTGATTTAYATGTCTATATCCACTGGAAAACTGTGGGGTTTGCCCACTTTTGAGTTTCAAAGCTTTGTGAATGATGAAGAAATGCAGGTTAAGGATATTGACTGAGCTATCAAGGCTTGAGCTTGCAATTCAGAATGTTATTGAGAAAATTCCTTGCATTAATAGGGCCAGAATAGGACTTTAGCTGCTCTTTACATCATAATCCTCCCTGCTATTTCATGAAAACTGGCTAGTTAACTTGATTTGGTAGTTTAATATTCTGTATCAAATATTTTCATTTCATCCTTTAGCATGATAAATCTCAGTTTTGCAGTTTACCAAGAATTATTAACTGATTGTTAAAAAAATTCATTTAGATAATTAAAAATGCTTATTGTCTGGCAGTTCTGTTTTCTTCCAAACATCAGCAATATTATATAATATACTGGTGCCACAGGATGCACCAAATTCTGTAAAATAGTATTAAATTGAATAGGTTTTATACCCAAGAAGGACACCAAGAAGGGAGCCCTGGCTCCTACAGAGCGCAGGAACTTGGTAAAAGAACTTTACACAGCATCAGAGTGCCTTGGTCAGAGCTAAGACCAGAAACCAGAGCCATAATTGTGATTAAATTGCATTCCTGCTGGAGAAGTGGCTCAAGATACACTTGAAAATTCTGTGTAGGTGCTGAATGGCACAACAACTGGAGAGTCCCTGGTCTGACTTTGTTGAGGTGTAAGTGGAAATTGTAACTGTTCAGCAATGAGCATTTTCAAGTGCTGTAGAGTCAAATTAAGAGACACAGAGTTGTTACAGGTGTGGCAGGTAAAACAACAAATGCCACCAGCATGTGACTTTGTCATCTCCTTCTGAGTAAAGTTTGAAAATTTTAATGGACAACAGAACCTCAGATTGATCTGACTTTCGCTGGGATGTGGAAWGTAAAAGAATAAAATCTGTTAAAACAAGATCACAGAGTCCTTGTGGCAGCTTCAAAGCAATTCTGAGCTCAGGACTCAAATTCCACATGCAAACATAACACATACAGGAAAATCACAGTGCATCTGGGTGAACTGTCTGTAGTGCACCTGGAGAGATTTCAAAGAGAGGGAAATCAGTTCATTTTTCTGGGTAAGAAACTGGTTTTCAGATTGCTCAGCTCCCCACTGTTTCTCTGAGAGGGATGGAAATCTGCTAAGTTTCTGTTGAAGCCTCACTGGAAACTGCTCAGTATTCCAGAGGGTTGTTTGGGCTCTCTTTAGCCTGGCCAGTTTATAGAACAGAAGTGGAAATAACCTAAAATAGTTTTGCTCTTTGGACTGTGTTTGCCACTTTGTGAATGTCCTCATCAATACTGAGGGTGCCAGGGGGGAAATTCCTTCCTTTTCCCTTTTCCCTTTTCCCTTTTCCTTTTCCTTTTCCTTTTCCTTTTCCTTTTCCTTTTCCTTTTCCTTTTCCTTTTCCTTTTCCTTTTCCTTTTCCTTTTCCTTTTCCTTTCCCTTTCCCTTTCCCTTTCCCTTTTCCTTTCCCATTAAAGTGCTGAATAAATCAGCCCCACTCTTGTAGGAATGTGCCCCCTGTTAAAGGAGTGACCAAATTACCCTTTGTCTCCTAAAAAAAGGAAAAAAGCCCAGAAGTTTCTCTCCTCAATTAAGACATCTCATAGGACCTGTGGGACTTCACCTCAAACTTAAGGATAGCCAATGGGACAGGAGCCAAAAAGTCCCACCTGAGCAATTTACTAGAAAAAGAAGAGAACAAACAAACCAATGGCTTTTGTGGGGTGTTCTACCAGGAGCAAGAACCTCTTGCACCTGGCTTGGTTTTTCTCTGTGAAGAGTTTTGTTATTTTTCCTTTTATTGAAACTTTTCTGTTTCCATCACTACCACAGAAGCCATCCTGCTGATTTTATGCCTTCTAAGGTAGCTGAGCTATCTCAGGTGTGATATAAATCTCCAAAAGCTATGAGACCTGGCTCGAGGAGACCACATATCACACGGGAGACCATATATCACACTGGAGACCATATATCACACTCTCTCTCACCACAGTGGTTCCACAGAGATGCTGGAGTGCAGGAGTTTCTGCCTGGGACCATGTCAGGCTCCAAGGTAAATGGAGAGCTGCTCCTTCCCTTGAAACTGCTGCATCTGGGTCCTCGTGTTCTTCACAAACAATTGCACTTAAAACCATCTCTGGCAAATTTTGCTCTCTCCCAGAAAAGAGTTAAAAAGGATTTTCAGTTTCTTGGTGTAAGTCTGAGGCAGAGCTGGGGAGGGTGAGGACAGAGCTGTGGTGCTGTGTGTCTCACTGTGCTCTGGGCCATTCCTCTGGCTTCTCCTCTTGTACCTGTGTCCAAACTTCGGGTGGGCCCCCAGTTCTGGTAGAATTGACTCCATATGTCATTAATTATTAATTTAATTTCTCTAATAATGGCTGGAGTAGGTGACTGCTGATGTACTGCCTGCACCTTTTGAGCTTTTTTGGGAATAATTACCCTATGCAGACATTCAAAACCTGCATGTTCTTCATCTGGAGCATTCTGCTGTACTTGATGTGGTGCCAAGATTCTCCTCTTGCTCTGGAATCTAATGGTRGTCTCTGTTAGGTGACAGATTCACTCATTTCATTCAACATGTGAAAAAAATTATTTTCTTATGAACATTTCAGGCATAATTTTGATCTGAAAGCAAACCTAGGGTTGGTTCTGTGTGTTAGGGTGCAAAGCCACAGCTAATTAGCCATTCCCTTTACTCTCACAGAGACAGCATTTGGATCATTTGCTCTGATCCTTTCCTTAATGCTTAATAAATTCTTCAGTGTTACACTTTAATTCATTAACTTCACTTTTGAAAGGATCGACTCAGCTTTTTCAGGCCTGTGTGTGAACATGAAATAACAAAGCCAAGAAGTTTGATTCTTTCAAGTCACAATCCCAGCTGCCTCACACTGTGCTGAGGATCATTATCCTGCTGTGGTTATTTAGGCACTTTATTGCCAGGATTCTTCCTAAGTGTGCAATTGGAAGCTCTGAGCTGTTGGTCTGAGCTCTGCTGGCTCCTGGATTATTCTTGGTTGAGAGAATTTCACATTCTCTCAGTTTGGAGAATATCCTTGATTGGGCTAATGATGTTCAAATGCTCTTTAAGCACTGAAATTTTAACCTTGTGCCTTTATTGCTTTTTTTTTTTCTTTTTTTCTGAGTACATTGTTTTAAGAAAGTCCCAATTTCTGGGGCTAAGAGAAGATCTGAGAATAAACATCCAGAGAGGAAGTTGGGTCTTGGAAGTGCTGGGGAGTGTCAGGCAAATCCTTGGTGTTGGTTCTGCCAACAGCAACTGTGTAGGAAAACCTTGGRTTTTCCACAGCAGGAAAATGCTACAGTGCTCCCTAGGAATAGCTCTCAAAACTATTGGGGTTTAGCAGCTTCTCACCCCTCTAAGTTTGTAATTTTGAAATGCTTATTTGCCTTAGTAAAATGTGCAGAGCAGCTGATTCCAGGAGATAACTCTTCCTTGGGAAGTAGCAGGAAAACAGTATTGGACCAGGCAAGGGACTCCTGGAGTAATGAACTCCACAGAGCCAGGCAAGGACATCCTTGGTGTGGACTCTGATCATCTGAGCCAATCTACAGATCTGAAAAATGCATTTTAAACACTCAGGAATTACTGGCAGTATTGTGTGAGGAAATAATCTTTAATCTTGTTTGATGGAACCTGCAGTGCTCTGTCATTATGATAAAATCCTGCAGGAGGGTAAAACACCATGAGCTGCCTTAATGCCTGCATGTATGGCATAGACACTTGAGCAACATGCAGATATATATTTTTATTTCTATATATGTTTTATTGACCTGTTCTTCCAGCTCGTTAAACACAGCTGTCACTTACTATCAGGAGCAAATGCAATGAAAGTCGTTTGGAGGGGGAGAGGATTGGCTGTGTTAAATTTACCATGTGTTGTTTGCTTTGCTCTGTAAAGAGGAGCTGTTTTATTGCAGACATTTGCCCAAACCCAGCCATCACTAAAGGAAGAGAGAAAGTGATGGAGGGGTGTAATCTGATAGAGCCAGTGGGAGAAAAAACCTTCTTCCAGTGTTGCTGGATAATAATGGATATCCTCCTACCAAAAAAAGAAAGATCACCTGAGCTATCTTTATTTTCAAAGGCATTTTAATTTCCAAACAGTAAATGGCTGTTAATGTTATTTTTTTTTTGTCCTTTAATTGTTCAGTTGCTTGTAGGGGAAATCCGGATCAAGGTATGTGTTAGGCATCTAACTCTCCTGCACTTTAAAAACATGTTGAGGTTCCTTTACTCCGTGAAAATTTTCAATCACATTCCTTAAATTACCTYGTCATGTGTCCTTGTGAACCATCGTAGGTGGTGACACAAAATGAAATGTGTATCTGACATATTAAGGGTCTAAAGGGAGTGACCTGACTCTTGTCTTTCTTTGGTGAAGTCATTTAATCTCCCTGCATCAGCTACTTCCAGGAGAAGCAGATAAGGGTTTTTTTTGTAATGGGAATTTTAATTTTCAAGTCAGTGTTCAGGAAATTTTCTGAGGTCATGGATGCATTTTATGCCAACATAAAGCAGCTTTCAAAGAGAACCACCCAAGAACACTGCAGCCATCCCTGTACTTTCATTTCTTGTTGGAGCTGGGTATTTCATGAAGACAGGTTTAATGTCCAGGTGCAGGTGAGTATCTAGAGAACAATCTACAGTTGTAACAAATGGGTTTAATGAAGGGAAGGGAAGGGAAGGCTGTCCCTCTTCCTGCACAAACAGAACATGAGTGTGTCCTTTGTGACATGGGGTGCTCAAGGCTGCACCTCATCCCCTCTGCCCCCTTCACAGAGCTCTCTCTGCAGAGCTGGGCCAAAATGGGCATTTTCTTACACTAATACTTTTCTTACACTAATGACTTCTAGATTTGGAAAGCTCTCACTGACTGGGGTAATGACCTCTAGAGACACTGTCATGTTCAGTGTTGATAAATGGAATTTTAATCCCAGATTCTTTATATGCAGAAACATCAAAATAATTTTCTGTCCTACTCTGAGCAGCCTGCAGGTGCCTGTTTCTGGTAGAGCAATGATCTCTGTAATATTTCTTATTCCTCAAGATACAGAAATAACAGTTGCTAGTTAAGGAGAAATGGATATTTGGTTTCACTCATTTTAAAAAATCACACCGCAAACCCCAAGTTGTTAGATAGCTTAATTTCTAGGAAGGACACTTCTCTGTGCTCCTAATTCCTGTAAAAGCAGAGAAAGCAAAATGCCAGTGYACCTCGTTCACACAGGAGACATTCTGTCCCTGGGATGGCTCAAAGGAGCAGCTGATTGAAGCATTAACGTGTCCCCAGCCCTCTGCTGTGACAGACAAGGTCACTGCAATGGCTCTGGTCACCGGGAAGTTGATACCTGATTCCTCCCCATCCTTGCTCTGTGTGCCTTAATCCACTGACTGCAGCACTCAGCTTTTTTTTTTTCGAGGGGAAAGGAGGTGAAAACAGCCTGAAGAGATGAATATTTATGTACATATTTCTGTAATTTCGATTCACTCGTTGAATCCAGCTAGTACATACAGCTTCCACCAGTGGGAGGATCCAAATCTGTACAAGTGCAARTACTGCTGGGGAGAAAGCTTTCTTCACCAAAATAATAAGGAAAGGAAGCAAACCTTGTGCCTAATGATGATGAATATCACCAAAATTAGTGCATTCAGGGGAAACAAATACTCTTAAATGCTCTGTATATATTAGCCTCATCTTTTTCTTTCATGGTAGAAATGATAAGTGAAGGAAGAAGCTCACTGATGGTGCCTAATGCACAGCTACACGTGTATCTCTATATATAGCCCAGAAACACTGGTAATGCTTTTTCRAAATGATCATTACTTAGCTGGAAGAAATAGGTGGCAAACCCAGCTTGCTTCCATGGCACAGAGTGCAGACAGCACAAAAGAGARAATGTTTTTTATCCCAGCTTTCCTGTCATTAGTCATCAATTAATTGCACTTAAACCAATAATCCAAGAGAGAACAATAATAAATTATTAACCATGAAGTGGTTTTCATTAAAGCCACAAATCAAAGCTGGGCTTGGTGGGGAAGACCCTGACCCCAAGGGCAGGGAGRACAGGAGGCAGGACCTGGGGCCTGCTTGGACAGCTCCAGCTGGCAAAGGGCAGCAGTGGTAGTGGTCTTCTTGCAGGAATCCAGSAGGGCTGGATTATCAGGAAAAAACTAGAAGCTCTGCTGAGTTTATCCTGATGCCCTGAACATTCCTCTCTTTCAATTTTTATTTATYGTCTACTTATTTAGTCTGTCTAATGAACAGCCTCATATGTAACCCCATAATGAAAGCATTACAGAGTATTTCATGCTTAGCTGGAGCTGAATTTGTCTCTTTGTTTGACCAAGACACACATTTGTAGGGTTATTAGAAAATAATCCATCCAGTGTATATTTTAAAATAATTGCCTGACATTGATTTTGAAACGATGACATTTATCAGAGAATAACACTAATGATATTATTGATAATGCATGCTCATTAATACAGTTGTTTTTATCACTAGTGACAATTCCTAGGAGCCAGGGTTTTGAATTAAGCCTGTGCACCAGCAACTGTATAAAATCAGCCCAAAAACACAGACGTTGCCTCATAAAGCTTATGATCTAAATCTAAGATAAGAGATGACAATAAGATGATGTGGCTGGAATCATAACACATCTCCAGTCTCAGTTTTATTAACTGGGAAGGGCATTGCAGCCAAGGTGAATTATAGGGGGAAGATGAGTGAAGGTGATGTGTTGGAGTGTTGCGAGACACGAAATACTATAGTGATGGGCTTGGGTTTTCTTGTTATTGCAAGAGGAAAGAAGTGTAAAAGGGTCTCTTGTAGGATCAAGGCCTGGGATGGTGGCTGTGGGTACATGGGGATCCTGGCATTGGCTGGATGTCATGGCAGCTCTTGAGCCCTCACATCTGCAGGACCCTTTCTGGTGGCAGGAACAGCTCATTAAAATCCAGTTATTGGCAGCCCCAGCAGGGATCTGTGTGGTGACACACTTGGGCAGTGGGACTGGAGAACAGGATCACATCCCATAATAACCCAATGCCTTCGGTGCTGCTGTCACCTTGAGCGGAACAGAGAATGTCCCAGAATGTCCCAAAACCCAGGTGGGAGCAGTCCTGGCAGGGAGTCCTACTCAGGAGAGGTGGGGCTCATTAACATAGCAATTTACATAAGCTAATGAGGTGCTCCCAGCATTCTGCTGCTGGAATGATCATAAAGGAGGGTGAGAAACCATTCCATTGCCACCCCCGACAGCTCCAGTGCCAGGATCGATCCAAATGTGGTATTCACACTCTCTGAACAGAGAGAGACATAATTCTCTCTCCCAGAATGTTTCTTGGGAAAGGCAGTGAGAAACTCAAAGAGAAAACAATTCTTTTCTCTATTCACTGCTCCTGTTGTTTGGCACATGTGGAAYGTGTTATGGAGATTGTTAACCCAAAGTGAGGGTTGTTTGGATTGACTGGACAATTGGGTCAAAGCTGTGTTGTGATGGTTGGAGACAGCCATGGRTTTTTCTTTAGTATCTCTTTAGTATAGTCTCAGAATCTCTGCYGGTCAGAGTGACCCCGAGATATGTAAAAAGTCTCTTTTCCCAGYCYGGCAGTTGAAGAAGGAGTCAGAGTTCTTCAGCTGTAGTTTYCAAGCTTGTTTATTATTTTCTGTTATYTATAACATTCTTTCCCTGGCCTGCTGAGGTTTGTCCAGGAGGTCAGTCCATGACACACTGCCTGCCCTTGGGGTAGAGTTGTCTTTTATACTAAGAACATGTGCACTTTATTTACAATAATTTCCCAATACCTATCACCTATGTTAGCCAGTCTGTCTCTACCCTAAAACAATCCAAAAGTGCCACCATCACCCAGAAGATGGAGGCTAGGAAGAAGGAGAAAGAAGGACAGAACACACCTAAATTCCTCCATCTTGGGACCCCACACCTCCATTCTAAAAACCCCAAAATTCTACTTTTCACCGTGTGACAAACTAACTATTATTCTACTTAAACTCTCCTGACTTGTAATTCTTCATGTAAAGGTGGTAATTTGCTCCATGGGTCAAAATCAAAGTCAGGGTGTCATGGGCTCTGGGCCAAGGTCTCTGAGCCCCTGGCAGGGGCTGGAGCCCTCCAGGACAGCCAGAGGGATGTCCTGGGTTCTGGCAGTATAGCACAGTTTTAGTATGGTATATAGTGTAATAAATCCTGGCTTAATAAAGCACTTGTTCAGCCCTCTGAATCATGCAGTCAGAGCACATTATTCCCTGTGTTTGGGTAGCCCTGAATCCACATCCAGGCACTCCCTGCCCTCGAGGGCTGCAGTTCCCAGGTACATTCACTCTGCCTCACCAGGCCTTGTGCCGCTGGGATCCGTTCTGGGCAGGCTCCCACTGATGACAATATTTGACATTGCAGATATTCCACAGTTCTGGATTTTTCCCTATCCCTGGCCCTGCAGACAGCAAGCATTCTCAGGGTAGTGGCCACTGCCTTGATCAAACCTGTTAGAAGGGCTGGTGCTGGGAGACAAACATTTAATTGATTTACAGCACAGCAGCAGTGGGAGGAGAGGGGGGGAAACACAGCATATTGGAGTTTGAAATACATAAAAACCCCGTTGTGCCAGGATGTTTTGAAATTCCAAGCAGTGAGTTTGTTCTTAGGTTAAAATGGATTTTCTAAAACCAAGGTGAGTCATTCTGGTAATGGCCCTCCTGAAAGAACTGCTCCTGAATGTGAATGGGGAGAGCTGCTGCTCATGAGGTATTCCAGTGCTTAAATGGTTTCCCAAAGCACCACAGTTTTCAAACATTTATGAAGGAAATAAAATACTGAAAATGTGCAAATGCAAAGCATAGTTTTCCAATTAATTTAATATAATCATGCTTTGCATTACACAAGTGGAATAATAATTCCACAAAAATAATTTGTCAGAAAAATAACGGATACAGCAAACATTCTTGTATTTAGGAGAGTTTATTTAGAACATTCCTAATGCTTTATTGCATTTGCATTGCAAAGTAAGAAAGGTAATATCCTATCAGACATTGAGGCTCAATAGATGTACGTTCATCACTCAGTAAGAAATTAAAGAGAGACCTTAGAGTAGAACAAATGATGGGGAAAAAAAGAAAAAGGAATTTATGTTCATTCCAARTCTGTCTAAACTGATGCATTGTCACAGGCTTTTAATGGGTCCAAAATCCCTGGAGGCTTCCAGACTTCAAGAAACTGAAATGAATCTGATGGAGGGGCTTTCAAATGGATTTGTAAAGGCTTCAGGAGTTTCCTGGTTTTCTTGCATGTTAAGATCCTTGCCAGCTGTTGTAGAGAACTGTTTGTTTTCTGCTTTAGTTTACCCAGTCTGAGACAACATGAATTCAGTACAKCAGAAGTTTCTCATTAAACATATTTTGGTTTTGTTGTATCTCTCATTTTTGCTAAGTGGGAAGGTATGAACTTTTCATCATGAAAAATCAACATGACCTTTTGCAAAAATGAGGTGCAAGCATTTCAGCATTTTGATGTTCTGGCATTTCAGTAAAAGACCAAATGAATTTTAACACATAATATATCTTAAAATATGGATAGTAACATGAATCTCTTTCCTTTGCCTGGCTTGAGATTTATTAATATATTTTGAAGTGATCATGAGAGTTCACCTTAGTAATAATAATAAAAAAAAAAACTTGAGCAGGAAAAAAATTGGGAAATTTTAGGTAAATTAATTTTTTAGTAATTCCTTGAAGACTCCTTTGAGGTATTTAATACATGATTACTGAAAACAATTTTTTTACTTGCTGTTAGCAAGGTAAGAAGYAATGGTTCTCCCAATAGAATTTAAAAGATGTCGTTGTCTAAAAATGGGAGGGTTTGGAGCCAATGTGGTGGGCAGGGTCATTCTAGATCCTGCTTAACGTGTGGTGCTTCCATGTTTCAGCAGGGAAGGGCCACTGCAGGCAGCTTTTATCCAGTACTGAATAAATCTCTCATCAGCTTTATCACAACACCAGCAGGAATTGTCAGTTCCCAAAGGATTGTGGCTAAATGGGAGAAACTCTTCCACACAGATTTGRTTTTAAAAATGTGACCTGACCCTCCTGGGGCTGCTGGGGTGGGAAAGGTGAAGGGGGATAAATTCTGGCAAAATGGGGTTGGAGGGCAAAGCAGCTCACCCACACTAGGCCAACACTTCTGTTTCTGGGTAGAACAGCTTGTCTGATAGTTATTGGAATAAACACTGAGTACCCAAAATAATAGGAAGATTTCTTTATAAAAACTTTCTGTTCTTCACCTGGGCATGATTCAGGTTTCCTGCTCACAGCTGAACTCAATTTAAGTGCCCTAAGATGGTTGGGGCATTCTGGATTCTGTTTCTGCCCCACTGAACTCAGCTGCAGTTGAAACTCAGATGAATAAATTAAAGAGATTCCTCTTTGTTCCTGTGCTGCTGGTGGGACTCTCTTTGGGAGCAGAAATGGTCACTTCCACCTCCTGCTCAAAGAACATGCACTTTGAATTGTAGAGAACCAAGAACAAATTAACAGGAAAACACAGATTCTTTTTCCCTCCAAGCTCTCAGAGCTGTGAGGTGTGTGGCACACTTCACACAATAATAAGTACAGGAAGTTAATATATAAAGAATAACCTTTGATAATGCATTTGGGTTGGTAGCAATGTCCTAAACTCTAGTGGAGAATTGACGGATCTCAGCATTCCCTGTTCTCTCTGTGCTGTAGGGATTATATATCTTTTAAAATAGAATTTCCACCATTTTAGTCTAGTGGAGTTGTGGAGGACTGAAAATAGCATTTCAGTCAGCCCTGCTTGGCTGCTATTCTTCCCAGATGGCTCAGAGCACTTTCCTTCAAAGAAATTCCTGTCACAGAGCTTCCGCACACGCCTTAGGTACCAACAATGCATTTCTGTGTCAGCAAAACACTTCTGACGACTGCAGGCACTGCTTGTGTTTGAGGGCATTCTGAGGAAATAACCTCTGCAGTTAAATGCTTGTAAATTTGCCATTGTGTTGGCTCAGCCSTGCTGCTTTCCCTGCAGGAGAAGCTGGCTGGGTTCTGTGAGCTCTGCTGGGACCTGCTGGGTTTGGGTTCCCCTGTTCCTGGTGTGATGCTCTCATGTCCCTTTGCCTTTTGTGTCCCYCAAAGCCTGGCTGGGCTCCTGCAGCAGAGCCAGCAGCCCTGCCTGCCACATCTCTGGCAATTCCACCCAGAGGAGATGTTGCAAGACAGTGAGTCCCCAGTGGGATGTAATAGAATGGAAGCAGATGGTGAGCTGAGGAGAATTTCAGGGGAGGATTACATTTTCCAGTTACTGTCTTTTTGATTTCACTGTTATTGTCTGATGAATTGTGTCAGATTTGATCCTTCAGATTGAAAAGCTGCTCCTCAATGTGCTCCCAAATGTACGGATAAAGTAAATGCCTGCTGCCAATGTACTATCTTAGAAACTTAATTTTTTAATGCCTGTTAGAAGGGCCTCTCATTCTGTCACATGTACACTGATTTCTGCCTCCAGCTAAGGATTTTTTGTTCTGTCACAGTTTGGGGTGTCAGTAGCCTGCTGGGGTTTGGTACATAGCGTATCTGAGTACTCATCATTTACTGCTGGCCAAGGCAAGCAGAAGGGCTTTCTCTGTCCTGTGGCTGCTTTGCAGTCCCTGATCAGTACTGGGGTCTGCACACCCTGCTGGAAAAGCCAGACCCAKAGGGAAGGGAAACACAGAGAGCTCAGACCCTTCATTTGCAGACCCAAATGTGTAGGAGGACACAGTATGGGTCACRTAGAATGYAATCTTATCCCCCAACGAGCTGCAGCTGGACCCTGTTATGAGAGATTAGSAACAGGCCTGATCTTAACAGGCAACACCTGTGGCCAATAAGAACAAGTGGCATAGAAGAGAGGMGTGAGAGGAGAGGAGGGAGATGGCTGYTGTAAGGACCAGGAACAGTCAGTCCTCAGAGGAGCTGCCTGTGAGAAACATTGAGGAGGTATGAAACTCTGAGGATGTGGAACCCTTGCACCATAATGATAAAATAACTCTTGATAGATAAGCYAGTCTATAATGCTAATAGAACTGTTGTAATATATAAGACAACACAAATGTGAGCCCATTCCTGGTGGGTGGGCAGGGCCAGCTGCTTCAATGCAAGAACTGATTCAATGCTACATCAAGATGCTCTTTCTACAATACCAATTTAACACTTTGATGTGTTAAAAGTAAAACTTAAACAGTCATGCTTTAAAATTCTTTAAAATGTGTATGAGGAAAAAAAAAAAATCTAAATGTGTTTTCCGCACAGGAAATATTCTCTGGGTAAACTCTACTTGTTCCTTAAAGCAAGATTGATACTTTAAACACCCCAACAGTAGAAAGCTTTTCATATGGATGATGTGGAATCAGSCCTTAAATTTTGGATATAATTAAGCCCCTCTCTAACTATGGTCAAACATTGTTGTGCCTGCCCCTGTAGCAGATCTTGCCAGAGTTAATAGTGTTTTTTGTTTCTTATTGCAAAATGGCCATTGTTCTCTGGTGATCACACATAAAAAAGTATCACCAGAAACAGATATTTTCTGTATCATTTCTTYCTATAACCTTTTAGCATGTTCAGTCTTACTCCCTTTTCCCCTCAGTTAAATCCTGCATGTGGATTTATTCCATTATGGAAGACAAGGTTATAGAAGGATTTTGACTCTTTTGAATTGAGTTGAGATATGAGGAGTGGGTAAATCTAAATGAGGTTGAAATTTGTAGTAGATCACAATGACAGCTTTCTGACTGCTTCCTTTTATTTAGTGTTGGCTCATTTACTCAGGCCTAGAGACTCATAAACATCGCAAGTGCACGTGTAAGTGCAATGAACTTTTCTTCTAGGCTGCTATGGCCCAGCCTCCTTCAGTGTCTTTTGAAAAGTGCCATTTCATGTATTGCTTTGATCTCCCTGCTGCACAGATGTTGTAGATAACCAGGACATCTGAGCTTCCTGCTGCTGTTTGAGCCCTGCATTCTGTGCTGGAACATGCTTGGAAAGGGTTCTTGTTTGATATTTTTCATGCAATAATGGTTTAGAAGGATTGGAACTTTCCACTAATTCTGAATGTTGGATGTGACTGGCTTCTGTGACTTTCTGGAGCCTGAAGAGACAGAAGGTTCGCCTCAATAATCTGAGCAATTCTTATCCATATTTGTGAGGACCTGCCCAAACACCCCCCCAGCTGTATCCCCTCCAGAGAGGCTGCTGCAGAGGCAGCTTCACTGCTGATTTCACCCCAAAAATGAGGCCAAGACAGCAGTTCTGTGTAAAAAAGGAGGGTACAGTGCCAGGGCTGGTCATACAGCCTGCCTGGGAAGGAACAGGGAATGGATTGATAGGAAGGACTCAGGGCATCAACACCTCATTGTTGTTGGCTTTGCAAACCATGTTCAGTTCCCTAAAATGTGATTTGTGRTAATTCACTTGTGGGGAAYTTTGGAAGGGATTTCAGATGGGACTTCTGAATTGTTTTTGATGATGTGGTTCTACATAGGCAGGAAGGGTGAATTTGGCTCGCATCTTTACAGCGGTCACAAGACTCTTAATTACAAGACCTTTTAAGGAGTTATTGACTAATAAAATACTGCTAACAAGGATATTTATATTTTTGACTCAATCCTTAAATATTTCCTCTCATGGAMTCATGCTACAGTGTGAGCTTTCTYAGCCAATCATGTTATGACACACACACCTACAGCACTGCATTCTAAACTCCTTGGTTACCTCTGTCACTACTCTTATTTTTTCTATAGCTTAAACTCTAAAAGTCTAAACTTTCCTTTACTTAGTTTAATGTAAATCTTTACGTTAAGCTTTAAACTACATGTTTAAAATTTATGTTATATGAAACTTTAAACTATAAATCCATGTTGTCACTTCTGTCACCTGTTTGGAAGCCTCTTCCTGTGGTGGTGTTCACAGGGGTCCCAGGACGAGGGAAGAGATGAGAATCTTGACTCCATGTYTCAGAAGGCTGATTTATTATTTTATATTATATATTTTAGTAAAATAAAATTATATATTAAAACCATACTAAAAGAATAGAAGAAAGGATTTCATCAGAAGTCTAGCAAGGAATAGAAAGGAATGATAATAAAATCTTGTGATTGCTCATGGCCTCAACACAGGTGGCTGTCATTGGTCATCAAGTAAAAACAATTCACATGCTGGGTAAACMATTCTCCAAATCACACTCCAAAGCAGCAAAACATGGAGAAGGTGAAGCTCCTCAGATTCTCAGGAGAAAGCATCCTAACAAAAGGATTTTTCAGAAAATATGTCCATGACATCCTCCAAGATCTCAGATCAAATCCTGGGTTTAATTTTAAGCTTTGGCCCAAAGTTCTGAGAGTTCYTTGCATTTTGGATTCCAGCAGTTGTTTATGAACAGTACATTGTTTATTGGCAGCAATTATTGGAAGGACAGGTCTAAAGACATCATTATATCCTCATATAAGGGCAGATATTTTGCAATTCTCAGCATCTTTAGACACACATGGAAATCACACCATGAATGTGCACATCATTTCTGAGTGCCCCCAGGAAAAATGTCCCTGCACRCAGAGGAATCCTGGCTCACCTGGCTGAACTCAGGTGCACCAAGCTGCACAAACTCCATCCTGCATTTCCAGGGGTTCTCACTGCAAAATGGAGGTTCCATGGGCAGAAAAAGCCCAAAACCCCCCAAAAACCAGCACAAATGAGAAGAATTACACTTCAACAAGCACTAGAATTTAACAGCATTTAGATGGGAATGGGTATTTAGTTGAAACTTTGMTTTATGACTTTATTAATCCAAATCAGAACTCTTGCTTCTCTTGCACCTGGTTTGCATTATTCCTGTAGGATGGAAATAATGGAAAAAGTACCCTGAGTTTATTCTCCATAAAGGGAATTTGGGGCTGCATCTGGCCATTTCAGGAGTACTTTCAAGCATTTCTATCCCAGCAATCTCCAGGCCATGAAAGCCCCACAGGCTGTTAGACAGTTACATGTCTTTTTGTTCCTCTCTAATGAAGCTGTAATAAGGCACCAAATCTCTTGGAAATMATTTCTCAAAAATGAAATAGCAAAGCAGTGCTGAGCTGGGCTATTGCAGCCCTGTCAGCACYGTGTGATAAAGTAGCATAAACACAAATTACACCAGCAGCAAGAGTTTTTGGTACACAAAAATAGGAAATATTACTTTTCTGTGCATGTTTTTGGTTTAGCATGACTGCTGAGAGCTCTGGGGATTATCCTACATGAATTTCAGGAATGGTGTAGAGCCCACTGAGCTGCTATCTGCTAGGTCCTGGGAAATTAATGGCAGTAGGAAAAGCAGGAGTTTCATCACTTTTGGAAAATACTGGGAAGGGAAATGAAATTGCTAGTTTTGAAAGAGCCCAGAGGAGTATGAGGATGTCATGATGACTCCTGGTGACCCACTGGGCTGTTAACACATAAATACTGCTCAAAATAGGGATCAAAGTTATGTTTATGAGTTGTTTTTTTTTCCAAAAAGCAATGTGAAAGTTCCACATCAGGATTGCCCCTGTGTAACTGAGTATTTCTGCCACACCTGGGTGTGCTCATTCCCCTCTCCCACACTGAACAATCCCAGAGGAGCTGGGCCTGGCTCCTCCAAACTGCCTTGTGCAATCCCACCTCACCTCCSCTCTCCCTTTGAAAAATAAGGTTCTTTCAAAACCATCAGGAAATGATATTGCTCTAAAAGAACCAAATCGTATTTTATCAGCAGGACTCCTCTGAGCAGAGCTTTAATGAGTGTGGAAATACAGGATTTAAAGTGACTGCCTTATAATGCTGCACATAAATGCTTCTTCCACTTGCCCCATGAATGTTATTTCTCATAGAAAATTCTAAATTAAGTAGTGCAGACTGGTAGAAATATTTTTCTGTGTTTGCATCTTTGTTTTTCAACCTTCTGCCTGAACAAATTTGTAAATTATGTACATTTGTTTTTCTTATCCCACTGTACATAAATTGTATAGATAAAATCAATACACTTTATTGTGCTACAATTTGCTATACAATATAAACCTGAAGACCAAGACAAACCAGACATAAATATATACTTTTCAGGAAGCTATAAAAGATGTATGGGATTGATTTCTTTAGCACAGAGAAGAATCTGTAACCTAAGTTTGTTGAGACAAAAATTTCTCTGAGTTGCAGTTGTGAGAGATGGACATAACACTGATCACACAGTGGATGGTTGAATTTGTGGAGCTATTTAAATTTGGGAGTAATGTTTTTGTTGGTGTTTCTCTGTYCTTTCTGTGCCTGTTTTGGTGTTCCCATCTTCCATTTCTAACTTCACAACTGTTTACCTTTATTAACTTTAATTACAAAGCTTTTATGCCCCCATAAAGGGCTTTAGTGGAAAATCAAACCAGATACTGTAGGAATCAGATTGTTGAAATAAATGAAAAACACTTGACAGGACCATCTTAAGCCACGTTGTTGAAAGAGGTGAAAATAAGAAAAAAGCAGTATCTCAACCCTCAGAAAACCACGGGCACAAATAGAATTCAGCGGTAGTAGTTTATTGTGGGAAAATCTTTGGCATTTAAGCACTTTATGAATGCACTGAAAAACTAAAGAGGGTGGTGAAAATCTGTAGCTTGGTGGTGGAGTTAAAATAAAATAGCTGATACTGTTCCTCTGCAGGACAGGAACCTTCCCCACACGAGGAGAATGCTGATGTTCCTTGAGAAAAACAAATCTGTGCCTGTGGATGAGCAGCKAGGCAGAGGAGGTGCTGGATTGCTGATGAAGGACTGGGGCCAGAGCAGGGAGAGCCCAGAGCTCCTGTGAGGGTGAAGCTGAGCCTGGCAATGGCTCTGCTGAGCTCCCAGAACAGAAATGTGGAGTTTTTCATGGAGAGGATTTCCTCAGTGGCAGTGGGAGGGAGGAGGAAGCTCCTCTGATGGGAATTCTTTTGGTGGAGGRGAGCATGGGCTGAATGTATGGGAGTGTGGTGAGAAGATGAATGGCTCCACAGATTTGCTGTTCAGTGCTAAAATCCCTGCCCTGGCTTAGGCTGGGACTCTGGGGAAATGTGAATTGATGTGTGACACATTTCCACAAGCATCACTGCTGCGTGTCACTCGCAACAAGGCTGCTCAGGTTCTGCCCTCAACCTGCAGTGCAACAAATAAGGGAAAATCAGGCTGGGGTTGAGCTTGTAAAATAGCACAAAGCTGAGGGACAGGTAACAAGAGGTAAGACATTGAAGGGTTTAAGGGCAACTGAGACTGTGCATCAAGAGAAATTAGTTTAATTATGAGGTACTTAAAGAGACCCCCAAACATGGGAGGGAGGAAAAGGGAAGGAAAGGAGAAAACGAAAGGGGAAAGAAAAGAGGAAAGGGAAAAGGGAAGGAAAGGAGGAAGGAATTCCTGTGATTTAGGTGTTGCATACAAGCTGATGTGTTCTGTGTCACACTGAAAAGATAAAGATCTTTTGTGGAGTCATGAGGAGACATTTATATTTAAAGAATMTCTTAACAGACCACCCTGATCTCAGTAACTAATAGACACATTAATAATAATATGACAAAATGGTGCTTTTTTTTATAAGGCTCAATGCATTTCTGTTGTTAACATCTTATTTTTCTTAAAGACAAAAATAGATCCTGCTGCACCTTTTTGACCATGACATTGTGTGTTTTGTCCAATCCTTTAGCATTTCTGGGAACTGCGGAAGTCAGCTTGCTCCTTTCAGCTTGTTCTTAATGTTAGTTTTCCATTTCCTAAGATTTTACTGGAAAGAGGCAAAAACCCTGAGAAAAGCCTTCAGAATATGGAACTTTAATTATCAGTATGCAATCCAGATTTAGAGGGCTTCTTTCAGTATGTATTTTTTTTACCAAGCTGTGAACCTCGGTTAATTTTAGAAAGTCTGATGAACTAAAATAGATGTCCTCTGCTTGAAAGTCAGATGATTCAGTTGAACCACAGACCCTTGAGCTCTTCAGGGCTGCATGGCTGTGGAGGCTCTGACTTTTAAAATGTGTGTTAATTGTGGAAATGGAAATCAGATCCGTTTGGGAGTCCTTTTCCCCCTCTTGAAACATTTTTCTGCAGCATGCTTTGTTTTTTTATTGAAAATCTGTGAAGGTATTACCTTCATGTAAATAGTTAGTGTTTTTGACCACAGATTCAGGAAKTTCTGGGGATTTCTTGCCTCCTTTGGCCCATGGTAAGATATGGGCAGGGCTCTGGGTTACTCTCACTGACCAAGGAGGTCTTGTCATAAGGAGAAAACAAAAGGAGAACCAGGATTCAGAAAAAAAAGAATCCATCTAGTTTGAAACATCCCCAGAGCCATTGCTGCTGTGTTTGGGACCACCATCCCTCCAGGGAGTCAGAAATTGGCCTTTCAGAGTGGGTGCCCTGATTTCCAAAGCTCCTGCTGCCTGTTTGTCCTGCTGCCTAGCACAGGAATTGAATGTTCAGCACATCCTGAAGTCACCCTGGGATTTGGTCCTTGTTTWTTTGGGCTTGTGCCTGGAGAATGGCAGCCTCCAATTTGTAATCCAAGCCTGCAAGAAGCTGGGATGAAAGTTCTCACTTTTTTCTCTTCTGTCATTATTCTCATTAGGCAGCCTTTGAAACTTGGAACAATGACTTACTGAGCTCCCACCAGATTTTGGGGGAGGACAGGAGAAACCATTGAAATTTGGAAGGAAAAAAAAAGGAAAAGTTTTCATTAAAGAAAAATCTGGCTCTAAAAGAGAGAGCACACACAGGCAAGGCTGAGTGCATGCACATTCCACCACACATACACAGCCTCTTCCAAGCCTTTGTTTGTATTTTAATCTGGCTCCAGTTCTCCCAGCAGATTTTTCATTTGGACCCTGCATTTGTGGCATATTTGCAGTCTCAGGCCCTCAGCAAAAGAGCACTTTGGAATCAGATATCTGAAAAGCATCATGATGGGAAAAGATTATTTACAAACACGACTTTAAAATATAGAATGGGATGTTTTATATAGAAAATAAAGTGTCACCACACTGGAGATATTTCAAGAAGCCTCATCTTATCTGTTTTGTTTTTGTAGAAATGATTCAGTGTTTGTGGTAACATCACAAGTACAATGTGGCTTCCACTGAATTTGTATTTTGAGACACTGAATGCAATCCACTGTGCATGGGTAAATCCAGATCAAAATTACTGGAGGTTTCAGATTCCTTTAGTGGAATGTTTTAAAGGATAAGGTTCTGTTAAATAGCAAAGCTTCAGAATTTGGGTACATCACTGTAGTGTGGGGGAAAACACAGCAGAGCAGCATTCAGATGTCAGCTGGGTTTACTGGTGTGCATCCTTTATTCCCAATACAGCTGGAAACCTGTGGAGTCTGGATATCACACATGCTCCTAAATGCTGCATCAAAATGAGAGGTGCACATGGAATTTAGAGGTTCCTGGGTATTTCAGTGTTATGTGTTGTGCTTTGAGCATGCAGTACAGAACAAACAAAATATTACCCCTTAAATGGCCACAAATTCCAGATAAATATTTCTGTCAAGAAGAAGTTTTCCAAGACAGTTTTCACAGCATGTAATCATGCTTTGTGGCTGCAGACTGCTAAGTTTTCAAGCACAGGTAGCTCAATCTAAAGTGTGCTCTGTTTCACTTGCCCTTTTTTTTTTTTTAATAAAGATTTTCCCACAATAAACTAYTACAGCTGAATTCTATTTCTGCCCATGGTTTTCTGAGGGTTGAGATATTGCTATTTTGCTRTTTTCACTTTTTTCAACATGTGGCTTAATATGGAAGGTAAAACTTTGGTTCCTAAAGCAGTGTTCACACATGCAGATAAAGACATCACTTCAGTTGTCCTCTGCAGCACCTGGTGAGACACTGGAAAGCAAAAGCTAAACTTTAGAGACAAGTACCTCCAATTTCCTGTTGCTGATCAGAGCATACACAATTCTCTTGTTATAAATTGGTTTTGTGTCACAAATTGTTTCCCAAATTCTGCCYGGTGTTCATTGATTAGAACATTTTAGCCCACAAAAGCAGCGAGGTTTTGGTTGGCAGAGCAGCAGGAAGGCCAGAGGGGTGAGTGAGGGGATTTCAGTGGTCCCTGACAGCCGGGCACCTGCGGTTCCTCCTGCTCCTGTGTCTGGGTGCACCTGCCTGGGCTGTGCCTTGCACCCAGGCCCTGCCAACAGCGCTCTTTGTAATTACCGTGTATTACTTAATTGGGATTCGTGTAATTATTATTTTAAACTACTTTACACGTCCTGATTTGAATTTTTAATTTGGAAAACAGATATTGAGACCTTCGATCTGATTCCCTTTGGATGGCTGTGCATGGAGCATACATTTTAATGTTTCAGGGTATTTGTATGCAGCAGGGTTTGCCCAACCTACACTCCTGAATCAATGCTGGTATTTATCTGTGCACAGTTACAGTCAGCCCAGGGTAATATATTTTAATTTGTGAAATCCATGTTTAGTCACACAATAAAACTATTTAGATTTGACCTTCTTTAACAAAATGTGTACACAATACTTTTTCTTACAAAGTACAAGTGCAAGACAGATTTCTATGGATTTTTACCTTCTATGCATTTTTACATGCATTCTGGTAAGAGAARCATCTAGCTGTACCTGCATACAAATTTTATTACTTGTTCTTTATTGTATTATATTTTATATTATCTTTTATTATATTGATATAATATTTTATATTTATTTACATAATATTATTTATTTTTATTATTGTAATTTGATTTTTATTATTTATTTTATTAATATAATATTTAATATTTAACTTTATTATATTATATTTTATTACTTGTTCTTTATTTCAGAAAAATAATTACATCAATTTTAGAAGTCACTTTGTTGAGATTCCAAGAAAGGTGTAAGGATAGGATGGTGGGAAGTGATGAACCAGGTATGGCTTAAAGAGAATGGATAAACTTTGTATTTGGCTGCAGCCTCTATGAGCTCATGACAGCTGATACTGCAATATTCATTTCCTTTAAGGTATGGGGGTGTCACTGGCCTGGGGAGGTGTTTCCTCAGGAATGGTTTCAGTCCTGGTGTTCTGACACATTGGCTACATAATAATACTTAATTATTATTCTAAATAAGAATTTATATATAWTAATATTTATWAAAAWTATCATTCTAATATATAAATAATAATTAATAATATATAATAATATTATATCGATATATTGATATAAAAATTAATATATAAAATAATATATACATAATGAATTATTATTCTAATTCTAATATATAATAATAATTAATTATTATTCTAAAGTAGGCCCTGAAACACCACCAGGATCTTATCCAGAGGCACCAAGCCTGCCCAATGTATAAGACAGACACTATTTTAACACAATAATTTGGACAGCCTTACTCTGTTCAGTGTATCTCCAAATGTTTGGCGTGGTATGATTATCTATATTCTGTTACTGGAAGGCTAAGTGTGTCTCATGAAGAAAATCCCAAAAAGATTTTAATTAAGTTAAACTAAAATCAGAACTGAAGTATAGAAAGTGCTCTAAAGGGTCTTTAATATCAAGATAAGCTCATAGCATCCTCCTAAGTAGAAGCTAATACAGGCAGGTTAATATTCCTTCACTGAAGAAAATGAAAASAGAATTGTACATTTGGTTTTAGAGGTCTGGAGTGCTTGGCTTCTTTCAAACCCTGTTTTCCTCCTGTGTTTCTCTCAAACAGACAGGGGATGAGCCAAGTCTCTGTGCAGCTCTGGCTCKAATGTCTCCCAGCAAACAGAGTTCCCTTATTGCTGAGAACCTCTGGCTCCCTGCCCTTGATGCAGAGAAAATGAGAATATTCCTGATGGAACGTGGGGGTTGCCCCTGCTCAGTCTGGTGCCACAGGAGCAGCTTGCTTGCAGCAATGTGTGCATGCAGTTTGTCCAGCCCAGTCCAGGGCACAATGCACTCAACTGTGCCCTGGTGGCACCCAGAGCAGGGGGCACCTGCTGCCATCCCCCCCTGGCCCCATCAGCAATCCTGGAATGCCATGCAAAGGGAGCCACACTGGGAGAAATCATCCAGATGTCTTTTAAACAGCAAAAAAACCATGAGTTTGCAGTCTGAAAAACTTGGTGAGTGCCTGCAGCCTGTCAGGTGCACCAGTGGTCCAGTGTGGAGATTGTTAGTTTAGTCAAAAAAAGAACAGRGATAATTTCTCCCAGGCTGAGCCTGGGAATCTTAGAGGAAAAAAATTCAGTCATTTATTATCTCTCTATTATCWCTCTGACTATTCAAAGTCRCCARTAATGTGAGATGTTTCTACTTKGAGACCAATCCGGTCCCACTTAGCCAGTGAGACTATAAAGCTCGCTGCTTCTTGCTGGTAAAGATTCTTCTTGAGCCTTCTGATCCACCTGAAGACYGGAGTCTTTCTTTCCATCCCTGACTCAACAGTCCAGGAGCTGCAGCAGCTCCTGCATCCCAGAGACCCCCAGAGCTGCTGGGGATTCAGCCTCATGCTGGATTCGTGGCCTGTGCTCTCCATTATGGTATTTCCAGGCAACCCCAATGAGGGGAGACAATGATGCATCTGAATCCATCTTATCAGAAGGCTAATTAATTACTTTATTACACTAGATTATTCTATGCTCTAATTGCATTACATCTAAACTGAATCTGCCAAGCACTCAACTCTGCACACCCTGCACAGGATCTCGTGACTGTGACACACACACACACTGACAGGCCCTGACAGGCCAAGGGAACMAAACACCATCACTGGGTAAACAATCTCCACATTGCATTCTGCTTTGGCACAAACACAGGCACAGCAAATGATAAGAATTGTTYTTCCTTTCTCTGAGGTTCAGAGAATGTGAAACCCAGAAKTATTCTTGGGAAGAATTGTGCCTTGCTTTTCTCTGTGAACAGCAATGTGGGGACACCCCGTGCCTGGGTGGATGTCTTGTGCTTCCTGTGCCATTCACAGGGCAGTGTTCACACCTCCAAAGCGCAGCACGCACAGCTCAGATCCTTTCCTGTGCCCTGCCCAGTGCTCAGCCCTACAGCTCCTTGGCCTTTTTGTTCCCCTTCTCATGCTGCTGCTCCTGCTGCCTGGACATCTGCTCCTCAAACCCAAGTTTTTCTCTTCCTTTTCCCCTGACCTTGATGAATGGCCCATATCTCCATGCCAAAGCTCACCTTTTTCTGAGCAGAGGATGATTGATGGGGCAGGAGCAGCAGAGGAGCAGGTTCTGTGTCCTGGCAGCCTTGGCTGCTGCTGGGCTCCCCCGCAGGGATGGGCAGCAGCCTTAATTCCCTGCAGGAATCCAGATCCTACCAAGCTGCTGAGGAACCAAGTGGGATTTTGAGACTCCTACTGYACAGGCTGAATATCTCTTAAAAATAGCAAGCCCGGAGTGCTCTGTTGATTTTCTGTCATGGAATGCTTTGAAGGGCAAATACTCCTTTTTGTTTTGCACAGATGGCATAATTTTGGTGGATGAACTCAGCATTATCAAATACAAGTTTATATGATTTTCTTTGTTTTAAATGTTAAGAAATAAGATGAAAGACCATGAATATTCTTTGTTCAAAACCATTAATTAYTCTTACACTGCTCTACTAACATTTAAAAATGCCATTTTCCTTTACCATGTTTCCTATACATTTTTACTAGTAAAATGAATGTAACAGTAACCTTTTTGAAAGACTATCTAGTTAAATTAGTTGCACTTTTAAATATAAAGGGTCCTTAAGGCCAGGTTTTCTAGCCCTGTGTCCAGGTGGCTCACGTAGATCAGGGGACTGGTGCCAGATAACAACTACAGAAGATCTGAATAGAAAGGTGAAAGCAGTTGTTTATGAAAATTTGTAGTCTAAATTTAGGCAGACAAGGGGAAAAAATCAAGGGTGACTGAAAGAGAATAGATATCTAAGTGATATTGGCTTTAACAGRTTCCTAATCATGGAGACATACGATAGATAGAAATGTGCTGGCAGAAGTTAATGGCTTTGAAAAGAAAAGACCAAATGTACAGTAATACCCTTGAAAGTGCTGACTTCATGAGTCAACATTTAAATGGGAGCCTGTCTTCCTGCTAAATAGCTTTTCAACTTCTTTCTTATCATAGGAGTCCTTAATTAAAATAGTTCAAAGGAGCTGGGTCATAAAACTGCATTGGGGTTTTTTTGTACTGAAAAGAATTTCTGCACTCAGCAAGACTTCATCAGTCCTCAAAACTTAGCAGTTGAGTCAATAGTCTTCTTTTCACTCTGGTGAACTGCACGTTGAGAATGCCATAAGCAATTATTTAATCTCTGCAACTGGGGGTTAGTTCAGGACCACAGTGGGCTAATTAAAAAGTGCTTCAGTGTGTCATTGATTTCTTGGTGTGACCACAAAGTCCTACTTTACCCTGCCTTGCTTTGAAGCAAGAAATGCTGCCAGCCAAGCTCACTACAAACTCTGAAGGGTGCAGAGGAGCCAAACGTGTCTCTTGTGCAGTTTGTCAGGGAAGGGAAGAACCAGGAAAGAGCAGAAAGCAGAGAAGAGATTTAACACACAGGGGAAAACAAGGTCTGTGGTATTGGTTTAAAATACCTGTGATACTGGTTTAAAATACCTGTTCCATCAGTCAGGCTCACAGCATTCTGGAGGAAGGTTTTGTTGCAGGAAGGGCTGCACTGCCAGCACCAAGCCCTGCCTTCCTGTGATCTATTTGCTTGTCAAAACATCAACATCACCAATTCATTGCAGTGCCTCACCAGTGACCTCCTCTTAGCCCTGCTCTCTGCAGTTTGCAGTTTCATTCATTTGTCATGTTGCAATCCTGTTTCTGGTTTAAATTTCCACTTCTGTTGAAGACATAAGTCCAAGTAGTAGAGTGAAAAATCCCATAACCTCATTCATAACTGTCATGACCTTTAATTCAGAAGCCATGGCTCTGGAATAGCTGTGGTTGATAGTCTTTCTAAGAGGTCTAGTCAGGCTTTGTCTGAAAATTCATATAGTAATGTTGATTGGAAAATTGATAAGACTCATGGGGAAAGTGAATTGGAAAATAGAAAGCTCAACATTTTAGTCTTTTTTTTATCATTATTTCAGTTCAGCTGCCCTGTTAGCATGCTGCTTGTTCTGATTCTGCTCTGTACATTGGTGCTTTACTGTAGTACATGAAGGCAGTTAGGTGAGTCTGGTGTCATGGGAGGATACTATCAACTCCCAGGCAAGTGTAGCATGCACGAAAACTGAATGATAGCAACAATGGTGTAAAGCTAATCAAGTGAAATATTTTACCTTTTAAACATTTATATTTCTATAAAATCTTCTCTGCATGAAGCTGCTGCCCACCTGAATATTCTTGCTCATTTACTATTAAAAGAGTTTCCCTAGGAAAAAAACCCAATTGACAGTTTTTATCCTGCTACCACTACTGAGAAATAAGATGTGCTAGCCTGCAGTAATTTATACTGAACTGCTGTGAGCAATTGTTGAGGGGGGGCTGTAAAAATCCCCCTCTGATTGTCTCTGCATTTCTGGACTCTTTGCAATCAGGGTAGCAGCTCATGCAGAACACAGCCTTCCTTCTGCTTTGGAGTCAGATCTGTGCCTGACTGATTACAAACCCAATTAGCTATCTTCTGGAGGCTAGGATAAACTCCAGATATTCCATCCTGGAGGATTTCACAAAGTTGAGTACACGAATGACTGAAAAAGTATAAAACTAAATGAAGAGCTCAAGTCCCCTTGTCTCCTCAAAATTCCTGCCTTGGTATTTAGAATTCTATTTACACCCMAACCAGCTCCACTGCTGAAGGAATGGCATCTGTCAAAGTCAATGTGATGTGCCAGTAAACCCCTCATATTTTTGCCTCTTTTCCCACATACCAGGAATTGCTTTGACATGTTGAAACAAATGCCACCAAATCCATTTTCACAAATTTTGGTTGTACTCTGATTCTCAGCATCCTTCTGCTTCTTGCCTTTTCCAAAATAATACATCAACTTCATTGTCACATCCACAGGGTTGGAAGATTATCCCACTCCCATAAACTAATTTAAATGAAGCATCTCCTTGTTCATAGTGAATTCAGGATCTCTCACTTGTGTGTACATTCATGTCGCAGACAACTTTTATGAAAAATCCTTTCCTGAGGATTTTTCCTCCTGAGGAGCTGAGAGGCCTCAGGAACAAAATGTAACCAATGGTTATCTGCTGCTGTGGAATGCAACAGGTGCATCTGTGATTGGCCCATGCTGGTTGTTTCTAATTAATGGCCAATCACAGTCAGCTGGCTTGGACTCTCTGTCCGAGACACAAGCTTTTGTTATCATTCTTTGCTATTCTATTCTTAGCTAGCCTTCTGATGAAATCCTTTCTTCTATTCTTTTAGTATAGTTTTAATGTAATATATATCATAAAATAATAAATCAGCCTTCTGAACCATGGAGTCAGATCCTTGTCTCTTCTCTCATCCTGAGACCCTGTGAACACTGTCACACATTCACTCCCTCCCAAATTACTTTAAAACTCTTGCATAGCTGGGCTCTTCTCAGAGAATCAAAAATAAAGTTAAATGCTTCAGACTGCTCTGGTTTGGAAGGAAAGCTGGGAGAAACTCAGAGTCTCACTGGATGCTGGGCCTTGCTTCTTGCAGCACAAACATTTGCTTGGTGCAGCTCACGTATTTCCCAGATTGCCAGGAAATTGATTTGAGGATTTTGAGAGCTCCTTTCCTGCTCCTGGCTCACCTTGTCAAGCTGCTTAACTCCACAGGAATATGGAGCCCCCTGGCCCCCAGGAAGGCAGACAAAGCCCTGCCTGCAGCTTTCCCATCACGCTGGGTAGCATAGCAACCCCTCCAGCTGGCTCCTGCAGAGCTGCCCAAAGCCACAGCTACCCACAGATCCAGCCCTTTCATGGCTCCTCACAGGGTTCTCAAAGGAAAAGAAAAATCTCATTATTTTGTTGCTAAGTCCATAGTGTTCCAAACTGCACCGACTCTTTGGTCAGAGTTCAGTGCAACAAACTGTGCAGGGAATATTTTTTGACTCAGATAAAGAAAGTTTTGGGAAATATATTACACATTGCTTGTGGTTTTGAAATGTAGTGAGTGCTCTGGGAAGCAGAGCAGGAAGAACAGAGCAGACAGCCTGTTGCATGTAACAACACCTTYCCTATTCTTGATGAAACAGGAAATACATTTAGAGAGGTTGTTTGGTTGCTATTTTCCCTGTGTTTTGTCCCCTTCCAGCTTCTTGTTGGAGCCCCCTGGCTGGTGGGGCATCCAGAGGGACAGAAAAGGCCTTGAAGCTGTGTAAGTGCTGCTCAGCACTTGTAAATCAARCATCCCTCTGTTAATACCACAAATCCAAACCGCAGCACCACAGGGCTGCCATGGACAGAATTAACTCAGCCAAGTCAGCAAAGCAGGTTTTCCTGCATCTCCAAGAACTTCTTCCAAACTGTTGAAAATGTATGATTCATTTTCACTGCCCATTTCATAACTGAGAATACCTGGACCAAGATTAATGTATTTCTGATTTCCTGCTGTGAACCTCAGCTGAGGTGGGAATATCATATTTCTGTTCAAATGAGTATTCTTCCTTAAAAAACCCCAAACATTTTACTAAGCAATGCATTTTCATACTACTGTTATCTCCTACACCTTCCCTTTCCATATGATTTTCCATAGTCCTAAGCAAAGCTATCTTCTCTCAGATAAGTCTCCTTAAATCTAAAAATCCTCCAAGCTGTACCATCATCACCATCATCATGATGCAGCTCCCCTTTATCAATATATTTAAATTTCTGGTGTTGGATGCTTTCCTCTTCAGCCACAGTGCTGGGTGTCTCATTAGTTCTGATTAATCACTGTGCAGTTCCAACCATTTTGTGAGGTTGAACCCCAAAATATTCTCCTAAAGGCAAATGCTGTTTGCAAAGTTGTAGCTCAGAAATCTTTCACAAATTGCATTGTTCAGATTATGCATTTTACCAGCCATGGAAATTTTTAGAATTTATTGTGTGAACAAGTCATAGGGACATTGTTTTCTAGTGACTGCMGGTGCTGTAGGTTTTTAATGCTTTACTTGATGCATTTGACTGAAATTTTTTTTAGTGGATGCCCAGCTCTGTGGTCAGGGGAAGTGTCCTGGCAGTGAAAGGCAAAGCTGTGGCAGAAGCCACTCTGCAAAACCCTGGATTCTGCCAGATGAGCCAAGTAAATACTGCAATTTCTGCTTCTCTCTAGGAAATCATAAACACCATCCTTAGCTGTTGATGTCAGGCTGCTTCAGCAGCGCTGGCTGTGAAGTCAGCAAAGTGATTAATGACTCATTAAAAATTAATACATTTCCCCGAAGAATTTGCAAGGATTCTTCTGTGAAATTCTTGCTGTACTCCGTGGGAGCTACACRACTTAATCCCCACGACCTGCACTTTGTGAGTAACCTTTTGGGAAATAAGCAACTTAAGCAGCTGGAGACATGCMGTGTTACATGGCATCGAGGGGCATTGCAGCACTCCAGAGAGAAATCAGAAACTAAAATGCCATGGAGAGACACAGGCTGGGCTCACCAAGGGCTGTGCTGGGAGTGCCTGGCTGCAGGGGGTTGTGTTCCAAGCACTGGAAACCTTTTGGGTGTCTCCGTGATGAGCTGAGAGGGGATGTGTGAGAAGGGAATTCACACGTGTATAGGCAGGCTGTGGAGAGAGATGAGTTTGTTTGGGAAATATGTCATGTTTCCAGCAGAGGTAAAACTAAAATCCGGTTGTYGTAGAGGAGAAATACAGCAGTGAAGGGTGAGGTGTCTTTGACCTCTACACAAGCAGCCAGCAGTTCATTGCAAACGTGGGACACAGGCTGTGTGCTGAGCAGGGACACCCTTCCTGCAGAAATGGGGCACAAGGCAGCTTTGTCTAAGGTGCACTGTCAAATGCGCTCTTCATCCACCTCAGAAAATAGAAAATCTTCATTTATTTATTCATTTTCTCATATGGAAATGTATGATTTCAGTAGATTCTCCCCCCTGCCACTCCTATTCCACAGAAATTATTTTTGATGCACAGGATGACATGCAGAACATTCTTCAGTGTCTTTAAATGCCAATTCCTGAATTTGAACTCAAAGAAACAGATATTTATTGTTTGCTTGCTCTGATGGATGTYCTGGAGTTAATTATGTGATATCTGTCTGAAGTTCTCCCCCAGTTTTCTACAGAAAGACATTTTTTGCTTTGAACCATGCTTGGTATTTACTCAGGTAGCAATTCTRCTGCTGTTATATGAGGGCCCAGGCTCATTGCTGTCAGGAGGTAGAAATCTGTGTGATGCTGGAATTATTTATTCCATCTAAATAATCAAAGCAAGATCATTAACCTCATTGCAGCACTGTGACCATGCCCTCTTCTCCACACTCTGCTCTTTTAATCACACCATCGATCATTCATCATCTTTCACACCATATTCAAAAACTTTGTCCTTGCCACAGCCTCTGAATCCTGTACTTTAAAACATGGGCAGTTGCAAGGAAAAGGGGAAATGAGTAGAATGAGGAATTGTCAGGTTTTTATCTTTATTTGATGCAACAGTTTATGATTTAATTCTTCATATGCTTACACAGGCCATGATCTTCAGGATCTGTATATTTTCACTGTACATCAGTGAAAAGATTTTTTTCCTCATATCTTCAGGATCTGCATTCTTTCACTGTACATCACTTCAGGATCTGTATTTTTTCCTGTACATCACTTATCACACAGCACTTGGCAGACAGGGCTGGGGTGTTGAGGAGCTGTGTAGCAGGGAGCTGCAGACACACTGCCCCAGTTGCTCCTCCAAGGCTGGCTGGTGTCTCAGGGGAGGGAAAGTCCTGTGTCACACARAGCCCAGCAGCTCCTCAGAGAGTGGCTGTGCTGGGCAGGAACCAGGCCCTGTGCCAGGGGTTGTTTATGTGCACAGTTTTATTTCAGCAGTAAACACTGCAGACACTCATTAAGCCCAACATTAAGAGTGGGTGACCTCTCGCTCTCCAAAACAGTCACATACAAATAGTAAATTAAATCAAGCATTAATCAAAACTGTAAAATAGCCTGCTTAAAGCCTTCAGAAAYAACACACCCACTACCTTCTTCCAAACCCTTGTCAAACAAATGGTTTTTGTGGCGTATCTGGAAGGTCATCAAGTCCTGGGCTATTTCAGGAGCAGGTTCCAGATGGTCTCCAGCACACTGAATAATGTATGTGTGTGTGGGAGTGGGGAGAGGGGCTCCAAGGAACCATTCCTGACAGGAGGAAACCCAACCCATGCATTTTGCATTCATCTGTGCCCTGCTAGGTGTTTAAAAACCTCTCGTGTCCTTTGCTTCAAGTGGCAAAAATGACTTGTTTGGAGGATCTTTAGTGACAATATCAATTTCATATTTCACTCAGCAGCACTCTGGAAAACGTTTAGCTCCTGTTTGGGCTACAATTGTCTCGATTACAAGAGCACTGGTGTTTTAATGGGATCTGCTGTTTGTAGTGTGACATTCCATAGGCAGTGACCTTTTATCCTGTAATTCCTGCCTTGCTATACAGGGAGAATCTCAAMAGCTCCATGTGCATTGTTATACATAAGATAATGACATGGCAAAATGCAAATTCTTAAAGCTGCTTTGCATGAGTGTCCTGGGGCTGTCCCTATGAATTTGCAGGGGGGAGTTGATTGATGATGAGCTCCACATGTCCCCCTGTGGGCTGGGCTAATCCCCACAGGGCAAGGGAGGGATTCTGCCCCTCTTACCTGCTCAGGTGAGACCCTGCCCAACAGCAGCAGGGCCTGGAGCTGCTGGAGAGAGTCCAGAGGAGCCCATGGAGATGCCCCAAGGGCTGGATCCAGGCTGGCAGAGCTGGGGGTGCTCACCTGGAGAGGAGAAGGTCCAGGGACACCTCAGAGCCCCTGCCAGGGCCTAAAGGGGCTCCAGGAGAGCTGCAGAGGGACTGGGGTCAAGGGATGGAGGGACAGGACSCAGGGAATGGCTCCCACTGCCAGAGGGCAGGGCTGGATGGGATATTAGGAATGAGGAATTGCTCCCTGGGAGAGTGGGCAGGCCCTGGCACAGGGTGCCCAGAGCAGCTGGGGCTGCCCCTGGATCCCTGGCAGTGCCCAAGGCCAGGCTGGGCAGGAAGCTGGGACAGTGGAAGGTGTCCATGGCACGGGTGGAACAAGATGAGCTCTGAGGTCCCTTCCAACCCAACCCATTCCATGGAGTTTTTTCAAATGCACAGAATAGAAAGACTTCCTAAAAACAAGGTGTCCAACTCCAACAATCCATGTGCCTCAAACTTGAATGGGTTTGCTCATAGGGGCCTGTCTGCCCACACTGTGAGCAACAGGGAAAACACTGACCTGATACTGCACCAGGAACAAAATCAGACCACCTGGATCAATTGTGGACTTGGGTCAGAGGTCAAAATGGGATTTATTAACCAGTGGTGCTCTTCAGCATTGCAGGTTTTAGCCATGATATTGCGTTCTGGCCATGCTATAGTGAAAATTGAAGGATCTTGAGTAAACAGACCTTTGGTGCCTTCATTTCTGCATGCAGGAAGATATAGATGGCCCTGTGCTGCTATCAATCATGGAATAAAAAATCCCAAACWATACTAAATACTCTACAATAATGCTGAATGTTAATAATGATATACTAATTTTGYCACCAAATTTTTTGCTCCTTTTCCCATTGCTATCCATCAAGTTCCCTCCTGGCCACAGCTCAGAATTCATGCTCTTGGTGAAATTCTGCTCATGTGTAGAGAGACCAAGGATATGGAAGAAATTGCACATAGATAAATCAGCGCATCGTTTTTGTCCTAAGGTAATAATATTTCAAAGTACTTTCATTCTGATGGTTTTCAGAATAACTATTTGAAGTGAATTGTTGGCCTTGGACAAATTCCTGGAGGAGATAATGACGTACATGTCACAAAAGAAATCATTGTTATAGGCACAGCTGGTGACAGTGCTCTGTGTCGACAAACAAGTAAGTTGACATAAAGCCTACCATTCAATTACTGGCATAAAGAAATCTCCTCTAAAACAAGATTGAAGACATGGCCTGTGGCACCTCAAGTTTGACTAATACAGCAATGGGAAAAAATAGACAATATCAGCAATGAAGGAAGAGAAAAACTTAATTTCTAATCCTCATYGTGTGCAGTTCAGAGAACTAACGCAAATTTAGATTTTCTGTACTGTCAGTATTCAAAAATTGAACTTTTATATTTTTTACATGAATAAAAATATGTTCCCAGTTTCACACCATAGCTATTAGCTCAAGGTTCTTAAGATTTCCAGGCTCTCCATTTGAGTTCTCTTCTGCAGGTCTGTCACTGTTCACGAGCTCCAAAGTGCATTAATATTGTTCTCCAGCCTCTGCAGGGGAATACACAAACCCACTCACAGCGGCAAATTGCTCCCTGGAAAGATTGGATCACTAAAGTGGATTGGCTATTGTCAAAATGTCACTCAGAAGACAATAGAAAACCCAAATAAAAGTGGTTCTGAAGCAGCTGCTGTCACTGCAGCACATRGGGATGCTCAGGGCTGCCTTTGGCTGGGCACTGCTCTGAGATACACCTTGGGCTGTGTCAYTGTTGTATTTACTGAAAAATCCCTTTGCCAGGATTTCTTCTCCTGGGAAGCTGARAAGCTTCAGTTTCACCCTGTTTTGCTGCTTTGGAATGTGATTTGGAGCTTGTTTATCAAACATGTGAATTGTTTTAATTTAATGACCAATCATGGTCCAGCTGTGTYGAGGCTCTGAGGAGTCAGGGGTTTTTATTACTCAGTCTTGTTAAGCCTTCTGATGTATCCTTTCTCTTTCTTTAGTATAGTTTAATACTGTAGTAATATTTCTGTAGTTTAATATTGCAATATATAATATAATATAATATAATATAATATAATATAATATAATATAATATAATATAATATAATATAATATATTATATTATAATTTATCAGCTGTCTAAGAACATGGAGTCAGATTCATCTCTTCCGTTGTCCTGGGGACCCTCAAAAACACCACAGGGGTGGCTGAGGAAAACTGGGGGTGAGAACTCTGCAAGTCCATGGCCTTCAAACATACATTTAATAAAGAATAAGGAAGTGATGAGTTTCCAACTGGTGACTTTCTAGAGGTCATCATATACTGGGGGAATTTATAGGGGTGAATGAGAACTGCAGGTATTAATTACATTACTACATTACTACATTAATTAATTACATTATGGGCACAATTAGGGAGCATGTGCATTTAAAAGGAGACAGTATCACAGGATCTTTAATGGCCATACACATCCTGAGGTTTCCCAAGAAGCAGAACMTGTACAGGGAGCTCCAAGGGCTTGGAAAAGTGGCAAATGAAGTCATTAGGCTCAGCCTTGGTGATTTCCACAGGGTTTTGCCCCTTCCTCTGGGGACTGTTTCAGCTGGCAGATCTCCATTTCTRTTTTATATGTGGCTCATCTGTTCCAAACACTCAGTTCTAAACTCACAATCCAAGCTCTGCTGTCGATAAATAAGCAGGAACAACACCCAGTCCATCCCGTGGATGGAGATGCAGGTTCCTTCATGGTTCTGCATGGTTGTGGTGACTGGGGGTGAACCAAGGCTCCCCCAGCCTCTCACAGAGCTGAGCTCAGGGCTGGCCCTGCTTCTCCTCCAGGAGGAAAATGCTGTGGAGCCCGTCAGGGTGCTTGAAATGACAGCAGCACATGAGAGAATTCTTTAGAAATGCAATGTTCAAAACAACAATGCTGTTACTGGTGGTAATCCATGATGGCTGGATGCACCAGGGCCAGCTTTTATAGACAAATTACCTTTTCCATTCTCAGTTTATTCTCTAAGTATTCATGTCAAAGGAGCAAAAGTCATGTCAAAGGAGTTGTAAATCTGCATTTCCTTGTGTATAAAGTTGTTTTCTGCCTCTGCTTAGGTTGCTGTTGCTGCAAGGTTCTGGTGTGGGTACCTGGGATGAGAAAGTTTTGCAAATTTTTTAAGGGCTCCCTTTTTACAGAAAAAGAAATTCATGGTATCATTAGAGATGAAAATTTTAATTKAAAAGGCAGATAGTTTGCAACAAAAAACCAAAGGGGTCGTTACTTATAGTCAGGTGTTGGTTTCTGTCCAAAGCCAAATTGTAAAGTCTGATGTCAGGTGGCTAAAAGCAGCTCTGAGGAATTTTAGAGAACAGCAGGGCCTTGTCCTGTAGCTCTGCTTRCACAGAATGCTCTTCCCTCAGGGTTTCAAGTTTCTGCTGATTTTTTAAAGTTTAAATSCTTATATATGTGAATGAGATAATAAATTTAGGAAAAGAATCTCCATTTGATATTTTTGCTCTTTTTCATATTGAGAAGTTTCATAATTTTTTCTAGTCTTTAGGCTTAATTTCCAAGCACCAGATTTTATACTTCTGAATCAGGTATGTGGACTCAGATATGTCCAAATAATTTCTATTTTTCTGCTTGTTTTGGAAAATTTATGTAATTTCCTGTAGGTGTGAGCTTATCTGTGACCTATAAGGAATGAAAAGAAATGAGACTATTTCACATATAAATAATATTTAAGTTTAACCGTCACTTTTACCAAAAAGRAAAGGAAGTTATTAAGAAAAGCACTGAGGTGAATGATGGGAATTAAAATCCACCCAAGCTAAGAGACAACATGGCCTTGTTTGAATTTTGCTGTTAAATTTTGCAACTTYGAACTTCATAGATTTTAATACATGGTTTTGATTTGGAAATTTTTAACAGATACACTGCATTTGATTTGTTTCAAATTCCTAACATAGCTCAACTCAGAGTGGAGAACGTGGGTCCTGCACATTGAAAATTGAACAAGAAATCTCTTTTAGAATAAAACCAAGCTCTGAGATCCTTTGTGAACCCACAGCCCCTGACAGGGCTGCTCCTGACACTGCACAGGAGGATTGTGATGGATGAACTGAGTGCATAACAGATATTGTTTTAGTGCATTAGCCCTGATTTCCTGTTCCAGGTGATTGATTGAGCCCCAGTCAAGGCAGTGTCCACAGCAAATATTAAGCAAACTTACCCAGACACAATCAATCACTCTTATCAAAAAATCACCACATTTGGAGCAAAAAAAAAAAAAGCTAAATCCTTACCTGCTTTGCACTGCCTTTATCCAGGTTTAATTATATTTCTTAAAGGTGCAGGAGAACAKATTGTGTTTGTTGTTTGCTCAGTGTATTTCTCCAGGCTGGGCAGCTGCAAAGTACACAGGTGTCATTTGCCTATATTGCAATATGTTTRCTAGTTCAGAGAAATGTGTGGCTCAAAAAAGGATACTTAGAGAATAAACTGAGAATGGAAAAGGTAATTTGTCTATAAAAGCTGACCCTGGTGCATCCAGCCATCATGGAATACCACCAGTAACAGCATTGTTGTTTTGAGCTTTGCATTTCTAAAGAATTCTCTTATGTGCTGCTGTAATTTTGCTTAATTTATTTAACAATTTTTTAAGCACTTATAAATCTGATTTAAGCACAGTTAAAATATTTTTTTACGTAGCACACAGGTCTGATTTTCTTATTTCAAAGGTGCAGAAGATTCTGTTTCTCAAGTGCTGTTGCAGCAGGCTGGCAATAACCTGGACAGTCTCAGTGTTCTAATGGGTTTGGGTGCAAACCCAACACCAACAGGTATTAAATATATTACTACAGGCAGCACAGGGGGCTAGAGCTGGGTCTTGGATGGTGGAGTTTACACTCTCAACACACTTGGTGAGATCCTGTTTAATACCAGAATTTTTWAAATATTTTTTTTACATAGATAGGAATGACAGGACCTGCCAAACTAAAATGGAGAAGGAAAGAAAGCAATCTTATGTACACAGGGGGGAAAAAGTGAAGTAGAAAAATGTAATTACTAAAGGTTATTTTTCTCCTAAAAGCAAAGAATTACTTATTGAAGAAAAAAAAAAAAAAGTGAAAATAGAAAATCAGGATTTAGGGAGTTGGTAGTCAGCTGTAGGGGAAACTCTAGATGTAGACTTGATCTATAGCCCGAGATTCCCCACAGTGCAATTTAAATTTATGGACTTTCCCCACTGGTTTGTAAGTTATAAAATAGCATCAGGCATGTTTCCCTGAAGGAATTCTCCCCATGAATCACCTCCCCATCTTTATGGCCACTACAAACCAGCCTCCAAGAGAGGAGCTGAGCCAGGTCCTGTCAGTTCAGCACCAGCCCCAGCTCATGTTCTGATCCCCCTTGGTGGCCCAAGGCACCACCAACACTTGGCTTTCAGCTTTCACCTTTTTCTTCTAAGCTTAGCTATAAAATCACCTCTTGAAACCAGCCTCTGCTTTCCTGGCAATCTTTCTGACACTGCTTTCCTGGATTTTCCCAATCCCATCCATGCTGTAGCTGGAAATCAGATTTCCCCCATGCTGTGACTCAGTGCTGAATCCATTGATGCCGTTTGCTGTCCCTGGAGTGACTTTCCAGAGTGTGACATTCCACCAACCTCTAATAATCCTGCTTAGATGGATTTTTACAGCATAAATAGAGTAAAACAACTTCTAATGGCTCAGACAAGAACACAAATGCTTGTCCTGTTTCTGTCCAAGAYAGCAGCAGACTTGAATTCCTTCAGAGCATGCAGTGGGAATGGCTTTGAATCAATTTAAATTGCAAGCTTGGTCAACTAAAATKCTTTTAATTGTTCATTGGCAGCCATTCAACCTCTGCTTGTGGTGAGCAACTGCTTTGGTGTGTGTTAACAACACAGAGATACAGCACAGATACAGAACAAAACATGGATTTATCACCCCAAACCCCATCTCCTGTACAGGTGACACCATGTATCAGAGTTTAAAGAACAGTCACAGGATAATATTTGTGTTATACATTGTAAGAGCCATCTAGGATCCAAAGAGTTTCCCTTTCCTCTGTTTTCATTTTCTTCCTTCACCTCTAAAGTGGCAGAGGAATGAAGTTTGTTGGTTAAGTGGATTATTTTTTGCACCAGGAGAGTCTTGGATCCAGCCATTCCCTAGCAAGTCATTGAAGTTGTACATGTTCCCTAAATATTTGTGGTGTGGTGAGCTGACCCCAGCTGGCAGTGCTTCTAAAACACTAAAGAGTGTTTCTTAATTTCTTTGTAATTAAGATATTTTAAGAATATAAGCAAATATGCTCTGCTAATTTTCTTTACTTAATAGACTCACCCCCAGTAAGCCATTGGAGACTGCGGAGTCTTTCATGGGAATGTCCTCATCAGCTGAAGATTAAATTAGGTCACCTTGATAACCTGGTTTGGTGAACTGAATGGGTTTGATGTCTGACAGCACCTCCCCTGGAATCTGTGGGTTAAAAATAGGGAAATAGTATAAGAAAATCTCCAGAAGGGATTTTGTGTCTCAGTGGATGTTTTTCCTTTGAACACAACGATGTTTCATTTTATAATTGAAATACAGTATGTCTTTGAACTTTCAATAGCCAAGGCTATTAAGTAACAGCATTGCATTTCATTTGTTATATTACATTTTAAGTTCAGTCCATGCATTTTTAATTCTGTKTATGTCTTGAGAGCTTGCCTCTAGTGAAATAAAACCAATCAAGGATCTAGAACAGGACTTAAAATTTAGATCCTAATTCACCACTGCCCTGTGGTTCCTTTGTGTTTACTTGAGTAAGTACCAGGGACTAATAAAATAAATGTAAGGACCCTCTGGAGAAAAGTGTTATTGTACAGGGTCAGGCAGTGCCCAAGCTCTGCCAGGCCCACCTGAACTCCCTAAATGTGAGAAAGCTGTGCTGCAGTGTGGCTGATGGCAGGAGGGAGAGAGAGAATTGTCAAAAGAGATGGTTGCACAGAAAATCTGTGTCCGTGGTACTGAGAAAAAAAAGAATTGAGAGAATGGATAGTGAGGGTATTAAAAAGAAATGTATTTAAAATTTATTAAATTATTAAAAATAACTGTTGTAAATGACAGGAGCTGATGTKTGGGGCACTGAGGGAGGAATCTTGGGCAGGTGGCTGTTCAGGAKTCTTATGAGCAGAAATGTGATGTGGTGGGTTGGGTTTGGCCAGCAGCCAAAGCTCCGGCTGGCTGCACAGCCACCCTGGGATGGGGACAGAGCCTGGCTGTGCCCTGCTGGGCTGGCACAGGTGAGCACACCTGGAGGGATGGGAAGGGACAGAGCCTGCTGGGCTGGCACAGGTGAGCACACCTGGAGGGATGGGAAGGGACAGAGCCTGCTGGGCTGGCACAGGTGAGCACACCTGGAAGGATGGGAAAGAACTGAATGTGCCCTGTGCCAGCTCCTCTCTGAGCTGGCACAGGTGAGCGCACCTGGAGGGATGGGGACAGAGCCTGGCTGTGCCCTGCTGGCCTGGCACAGGTGAGCACACCTAAAAGGATGGGAAGGGACAGAGCCTGGCTGTGCCCTGCTGGGCTGGCACAGGTGAGCACACCTGGAAGGATGGGGACAGAGCATGGCTGTGCCCTGCTGGGCTGGCACAGGTGAGCACACCTGGAGGGATGGAGATAGAGCCCCCACTGCACTGGCACAGTCGTGCACACTTGGTGGGATGGGGACAGAGCCCCATTGTGCCCCTCTGGGCTGGCACAGGTGTGCCATGSCAGGCAGGGAGGGGACAKAGCCCCTCTGGGCTGGCACAGGTGTGCCATGCCMGGCAGGGCACTCACTCCCCACTCGGCTCTGTCTCTCCCAGCCCGTGAGCGTGGACAGGGCTGAGCATCAGCCGTACCAGAGAACTGAGCTGCAAAGGGCAGGAGCTGCCTGAGCAGGGGGAAAAGAGCCCTGGAGCCCCTGGCAGAGCCAGCAGGAGGGGCAGGATGGGCTGCAGGCTCTGGGCAGGGCTCCCCTGGGATGCTGAGCTGCAGCAGGGAGGAACAAGAGCGAAATGAGCATTGGTGCCCTACCCGTCTGTAACCACAGTTCTCTTCACAGAGAAAGCAAGGCACAATCTCCYAAGAATTTCTTCTGGGAAAGGCAGCGAGAAAACCTCAGAGAAGAAGGGAAAACAATTCTTATCTCATTTGCTGCTCCTGTGTTTGTGCCCATGTGGAATGTGTTCTGGAGATTGTTTACCTGAGGTGATTGCTTGATTGGATTCTGGTGATGGTTTTTTTGGGTTCATTGACCAGTTGGATCCACGTGTGTGTGTCAGGACTCTTGGGCAGAGAGTCATGGGTTTTCTAGTTAGTTAGTTAGTTGTTGGGGAAGRTGAAACAGGAAAGCCTTATAAATATGATTGTCTGGCAAAAGATTTTGAGAATATGGAAACTATAAGCAAGATTGAAATGAAAGCAAGCTTTGAGATCCCTCAGTTACTGAACAMCTGGAAAACAATGGTGTGGCCAGCTGAAGGTGATCCCCTTTTGATGGAACAACACCCTCTGCTTGCAGMCAGGCCCAAGGGTCAGAGCAGACCCTACAGCTTGGCAGAAGGGGCCCAAAGAGGAGTTTATAGGGTTTAAAATGTAACACAGTGTGGTAATGTAATGATTCTTACAGGCTGTATGTAAATGCTKTAGGATTTGTATCTTGTCCTAGATTGGCTAATGAAAATTAGAATATTCAGCAGAGAAGAAGATTTATTGTATTGTAACGGGAACCTCACTCTTTTATTTTCTCATCCTCTCTCAATCTCTTTACCACTGTCTTTACTTCTCAGTCCTGCTCTGAGCTGTGGCTGGCAGCTCCCAGCAGGGCCCTGCCCCCAGGCCCTTTGCAATAAACCCCAAGTTCCAGACCTGGCTGCAGAGATCTCTGTCTCCATTCATCCCAGCTGTCCTACCCCCATCACTCCTACAGTTAGCGATAGTTCTTGTTAGTGTAAAATAATGTAATATAGTTCTAGTATAATATARTATAATGAAGTAATTAATTAGCCTTTTGATAGCATGGAGTCAGATGCCAGTCATTCTTCCCACCCGTTGGGGATGATAACACTGACACCCATCCCTGCAGCAGCTCCAGGGAACAGGAAGGACAGGAGCCTGAACTGGAACCTGGGGAAAAAATCATGGGTGGGCTGGGGGGAAGGTGGTTTAACTTTTGCCTTTGTTTCCCACCATTCAAATTGGCAAGAAATGAAATTAACTTCCCCCAAGTCAAGTCTATTTGGCCTGTGACAGTAACTGAAGTGTCTTAATTTTGATTTCTGACCTTTTCCATCTTATTTTGTCCCCTGCACTGATGGGGAGGGGGAGGAACAGAGTGGCTGGTGGGCCTCAGGCAGCCAGGCAAGGTCAGCCCATCACATCTGGCAGCTGAAGATGTCTTCTCCTGTGCCTCAGCATGGATCCACAGGTGTRGTTTCATTGTTCATTCACTGCTGACCTTGCATTGTAATTTTTATTTTGCTCCTTTTAAATCAGACAAAAATAATGTAATCCAAAGGTACAATCAGAACTCGGCTTTGTTTTGCCAGACAATTTTCRCTAAAACTTTGCAGCCTTTTTTACATTCTGTTATTTTCTTTCCTAGTAATGGGCTCRGAATTCTGTCAAAATAAGGACTGAAAAAATGATGTCTGATTTAATATTCACYTTTTCAAGGGACAGAGCTTTTCTGAGTACAGGAGAGTTCAGGGCTGAATGTTAMGACTCAGAAGTTTAGCAAGTCCTACTGTATTTTTCAACCCTAAGCACTGTTCTCTCTCTCTGGAATTAGAAYAAGGCTGGATCTTTGAGATTCTGTGTCTCTCATTCATCACAGTTTGCCTTTAGGAGGAAGGCATTTTTTCCAKTATCAGACTGGTCTGGCCAAATGAAGATTTTTACTCTAGAAACATTTGTTTTTCCTTTTCCTGTCACGTAGGCTCAATTTAAAGTTATTTTTGTCATTTAATGACGGGATGGTATGTGTGATTGCTGTGTGGAAGAGATGGGAAGTGTGATAGAGCAGGGCTGTGTCTCAGGAACACTCTGAGGAGAGTCTAGACTGAAATGCCCTCTGCTATCAGGCTCTGCACGGTATTAAGGTGAGCATCTCTCAGCAATACAGTGAGAATACTTTGCTCATGTACTTTTGCTTTCACTTGTCTCTAAGTCTTTTTATGCTGGATTGTACAGGAAAGGATGAAAACTTTTTCTATAAGACTTTGATGTGTAGTTTTTATTTCTTCCATCTTCCCCGGTGTCCTCCTGCCCTCTGCAATCTTTGTTTGTTTGCTGAGGTGTGGGGACATTCCCTCAGCTGTTTGCATGCACATGTTCTGCACTTCTCAGGACTTTGTTATTCCAGTCTCTCCCTTCCCCGAGTTCTTGATGTTCTGACATCCAGATGAGTCACCAAATGCATTWTTTTTTTTTTTTAGGTTGTTAGACTGATTTTATATGTGAGATTCATTTCAGATGCCTGTTCTGAATAGACTTGTCTGCCTTCAATTTGCCTGAGCCATTGAGCAGAATTCGATTAGGTGTGTTTATGGAATGATTTATCCCCAGCTCAGCTGAGGCAGGGGGATTTGCACCGGGCCAGCTGCAGTTGCTGGGACACCCTGGGCCATGCAACACCTTCCTCTGGGGTCCCAGAGCAAACCCCTCAGGATGGGCACAGCTGGGCAGGGTGGGGGCTGAGAAACCTTCTTGTATTGAACAGGGAGGGCGGTTCAAACCCTTGAGGCTTGAGAACTTTTGCACAAAATGCAAATTATTTGCTCCACCTTTTGTCACTGACATATTTATTGAAAAATCCCTTAGCTAGGATTTCTCTCCTGGGAAGCTGAGAAGCCTCGGAGAAAAATGAAAACAACAATTATCTGATTGCTKCTCCTGTGTTTTGMTGCTTTGGAATGTGTTTGGAGATTGTTTACCAACTGGTCATTGTTTGATTGGTTTCATGTGAATTGTTTTAACTTAATGACCAATTGAGGCCAAGCTGTGTCAGGACTCTGAAAGAGTCACGAGTTTTCATTATTATCTTCTAGCTTTCTGTCTGTGTCCTTTCTCTATTCTTTAGTATAGTTTAGTATAGCATTTGTTAATATAATATAGATCATAAAGTAATAAATTAACCTTCTAAGAACATGCAGTCAGATTCCTCATTTCCTCCCTTCAATGGGCGACTCAGAAAAATACCACAACATTTCTCTTTCAAGTTTTTTTCCTAAATTTGGTATTTTTCCTAGAACCAACTTTCTTCAAACTGGCTGTAAAAACATTATTTCTATAAATAGGACCACATTATTATACAGTTATATAARCATAGGACTGTGTTAGTATATAAATATATTGGGGGATGATTGAAAGACATTATTTTAACTGTTGTTTGAGGCTTCTTTTCAGAATTACTTTTAAAACTAGTTGTGATTGTATGCTGAGAAATAGAAAAGGGAACATGTTTATAAGCATTTCTAGTATGTTTGTGCAACAGAAAGTAAATAAAAACAATGTACTATAGAGGGGGCTATATTTGGACAAATATGTGGTAGGACCAGATGGATATTACAGTGATTTTCTTTACTATCACATTGGGAATGTAGTTCTATTGTACATTTTCATTTCACTCTGCTTCTCYATCAGCTAGCAATGATATACTAGCAATGATATTTCTGGATGAAAACAGTCAGCAAAACATTTGTTTCAGTTGTAATCAGTGGAGCTTGGCACTGACTTAAAACCACAGCCACAGACAAGGAGAGCCCCCAAAGGCAGCAGGAATCTGCAAGCTGTGTGTGCAGGTGAGAGGAGGCTGTGGTTCATGGCTGTGCAGGCACACTGCAGTAACACAGATGGCATTTTTGTTATTAGACTAACACAGATAACACTTTTGTTATCAGAGTAACTTAAATGCCATTTCTTCTATTTATTTATTTACTATACAGCATAATTATACCTTTAGATCTCAAATTCAGGCTCTCTGCTTTACCGCTGCTACATGAGTGTTATTTCTGGTCAGTACAGAGTGTGCAGGGCTGTTTTCTCTCTTGTGGGGTTGGTGCTGGTGCTGGCTTTGAGGAAACCACCATGAAAGCCTCTCACCCTGAAAACTCCCAGTGAAAGCAGCACTGGCATGATGCCCTGCTGGGATACAGCCTCAGCACCAGGCTCCTTGCTGCTGCCCTCCCCAGAGCTTATTGGTGCCCAAGAAAAAGAAAAAAATGGAAAAATACTACAGAAATGTGTTTTTTATTACCATAGTGGTGCCAAAGAGAAAGGAAAAAAAAAAAGGAAGAATATTACAGAAATGTGGTTTTCGCTCTTTCAAATGTTTTCTTTAGATGTGACTGTGCTTCCAGCAAGAAAGCTTGTATGAAAACACAGTTCAAACCTGGCAAAGTTCAGGCTCTGGTTTTATAGCCAAGACCTTTCTTTAATCAGTGCTTGAAACCCATGAGAGGAAAGGAGCCATAAAATCAATTCTAAGTAATCTTGGAAATGAGATAATAGTCCATTAATCTCATCAATATAAGCATGAAATTTTCTGCTGCAGTTCATGGCTACACATTTGTAATAAATTTATCAGTGGGAACAGGACAGAAGCCATAGGATTCCTGTAGGGGTTAGTGCCTCATGCCTCCCCTGCAGCCTTGGTTCGATTTGGTTTTTTAATACATTTTTTTCTCCCAGTGAATGTATTTAATTCCTTTGTGTAAAAGTGSCAGCCAAAACTTGTTACTGGTTCTGTATTAAATGGGAATTAGTGGTGAATTTCTTGTGTGTGACTCAGGAATCAGTGCTGAAGGGTGAGGTGGCAAGGACTAGAGAAAGCAGTGACCTGCACGGTGCCACTGCTGCTGGGCAAACTGGAGCTGCTGCCAGTGTCTGTGGCTCCTGTGGCAGAGTTCTGCCCTTGCTGCACTCTAAGCCCTGTGTGTAGAAACCACAAGATTTTGTGACAACCACAGAAGTMATTTCTTAAAAAAACAAGAACAACAACAAAACCCAAAAAACCAAACAAAAATGACAAAAAMCCCMAAACAAACAAACAAAACCTCACAAAGCAAGTCTTTCTTTGAGCAGTTCCATTTGTTAGGATGAAGCTCAAGGGGATGGTTCCTCATCTCACCTCTTGCTCTCTGAACAGCCCAGTCTGCCTGGGCTGGCTGCCTACACAAACCCGAGCACCTACAGGAACATGAATTTAGATGTCTCCCATTTCTAGGAACTGTCCAAGGCACTGCAGGCTTTCAGAGAGAATATAATTTTATGTTTCTCCTTCCCCTAGAGGCTTCCCACCCCTTGGAGAATTTGTCTGTGTGTAACAAAAAGGAAGCTACCTCTACAGAAATGGAATTTGGGTGGCCTTGACCACTGGGCTTTGCCTTCCCTGGCRGTGCAGAGCCCTGGCACAGGGTGTCCAGAGCATCCTGCATCSCTGGCAATGCCCAAGGCCAGGCTGGGCAGGGCGGGGAGCAGCCTGGGACAGTGGAAGGCATCCCTGCCATGGCAGGGGTGGAATAGGATGAGCTTTGAGGTCCTTTCCTGCCCAAACCACTCCATAATTCTCTCTTGGCTCATTTTCCTGTGAGTTTTCCTATTTTCTTTTGTTTATTTGAGTTATATTTTAGAAACCTCCTTGTGGGATCGTGGCATGAGGGTGGAGCAATGGAAGGACAGGCTGGAACCATACTGCAAAGACAAATTAGCAGTCCTGAATCCCTGAAAGGGAGGGTGAAATTTCTGTGTCAGTGTTGCAGGACAGGTTGTCCTGAGCTGAGGAGCAGCAGATCCCCCAGAGCTGAGCACCAGAGGGGGATCTGGCCCTGTGGGCTGGGATATTTTCAGGGTCCCACGAATGAAGGGAGGAATTGATTAATCTGACTCCATGTTCTTAGAAGGCTAATTTATTATTTCATAATACTAAATTATATTAAAGAATGCTTACTATACTATACTAAGCAATACTAAGAAAGGAYACTTACTGAATGCTAAAATGATAATAATGAAAACTCCTGACTCTTTCCAGAGTCCCAACACAGCTTGGCCCTGATTGGCCAAAGAGTGAAAACTATTCTATTCTATTCTATTCTATTCTATTCTATTCTATTCTATTCTATTCTATTCTATTCTATTCTATTCTATTCTATTCTATTCTATTCTATTCTCTATACTAAAACTATACTAAAGAAGAGAGAAAGGATGCAGACAGAAGGCTACAAAGAATGAAAATGAAAAACTCATGACTGGCTCCTCAGTCTGACACAGCTGATGGTGATTGGTCATTAAGTTAAAAYAATTCACATGTAACCAATCAAACATGCAGCTGTTGGCAAACAATMTCCAGCCACATTCCAAAGCAGCAAACACAGGAGAAGCAATCAGATAATTATTATTTACATTTTTCTCTGAGGCTTCCCAGGAGAAGAAATCCTGGTGAAGGGATTTTTCAGCAAATATGGCAGTGACAGTGGGCTCTGCTTTCATTTTTGGTAAACAGCTCCTCAAACAGCTTCCCTCACCTGTATCCATTACCTTTGCAGCACGGCCAATATCCCATGATGCTGCATAATTTCAGGCTCAATGAGCTGCTCCAGCCTTTCCCTTGCAGGGAATGAGGGGGCAGCAGCGAGTGCCGCTCCTGCCGGGCTGGCAGGGCACACCCGGCCGAGGTGACTCTTTTGTCMTTGATTCTTGGGGAGGATGGCTCCAGCTGGATGCCTTCTGCCTGGTCACCACCAATTAGTCTTGTGTCACTGCCTCTAACAACCACAACACGCTGATAGTCTTTAAATGATGGTTTATATGACCTGAGACAAGAGCTAGCCTTATTTTTCTGCTCTATTACTTTCAAAGAATAGTCTTGCWATTATTAACAGGCTGTGGTAAAATAATTGTAAATTCCTTTGAAATTTATAGCAGTTTTGCTCATGAATGCAAACCTTATTAGTGAGCAGATGTAAGTATATGTATTTTAAAATTGTGGTATCAAAATATATATGTGATATAAGTATATGTATTTTAATAACGTGATAATGGGATCATTTTTTCATTATTTTAGAAAGTTTACAGCTTGAAGGTTTTTCAGAACTGTTCTGGCATGGTTTTTCTGCAGCTGTGTAAATATGATAGGAATTCTCTGACAGTGTGAAGTTATAAACTGGCTGTGAGGRCACAGCCATGGCTGCAAGAAATTGAGTCTGCCCTGGTAGGTACAACAAGGCAGAATCTCCTCAGATTGCAATCAGATTTCATGAAGCAAAGGTGATGGTGAATATAATTATATTAGGAATGAGTTTCAATTATAMTTGGGCATTTTTAATCTGATTTCCAGGTCATGATCAACACTTGAAACTGTTTAATAGTAGTTTTTAATACTTCAATGTTTCCTAAGTTTGCAGTTGCCAGTTTACACMTGAGTAGTCAATTGCTTTCTAAAAAAACTATCAAAAATGAAATGCAGAAATTCAATTTTGCATATAACTCCACTTTTGATTTAGGACAGCAAATTCCTCTTGTTCACTGCTAAATCTCTGAAGAGGTTTTAATTGTTTCTTCATTTGACCCATTGAATGTGGTTTTCAACCTGCTGCTGTCAAAGGCTATGAAATAACCCCAGAACTGGCTCCATTCAGCACAGCTCAGAGCTGAGCCTGCTGGCCAAGCTGTCAATTAATTGGTGAAATTACCCAGCTGGTAATTTCASCACCAGCTTGAATTTACCTGGGTGAGGCCCTGGTGGGTATTATGGCAAAGTTCTGTGGGTTCCTTGAACTCCTCTTCTTCCCCAAAGGTCCGTGARGGCCTTATCAGGCTCAGTAATTCACTTTAGATGGTTCATGGCACTTGTGAGCTTTGTTTGGAAAAGTTTATGAAAACAATACTATGGAAATTGTGAGGTTTGTGAGATTTTARTATTTTCCATGGTAGAAATGAACAATATCCACCAAAGACAACAAAAATAATGTAAACACGTCATTCACATCAAAGTTWCTCAGGTCAAGTCCAGTCTTCTCCAGCTGTGATCCTTTAGTTGAAAACCTTGGAGTAGTTTGGGAAAAGGGAGCCCAAAGGGGACTTGTGGGAGGATTTCTGGAGTTTGATGTCTGACACGTGGCCTCTCACATCCCCTTTCACAAACTTTTCATCACCTCATTATCTTCTGACACTTTGCAGGAGGTGAAGAATGCTCCATGAAAATACATAAATCATGAGGCCTCTTCAAAACTTCCTGAACTTTCAGGGGTTCAGCTTTCACTCTTGGCACACAACTCATAAGAGGAAGCTTGGTGAAAAGAAGGATGTAAAACAGAGTGAAATACAAGAGAATAAAGCTGGTGCTATGAAATTGAGAAATGAGGAAAGGTGAAGATAAAAGAAAGAGTTTGAGTGCAAGAATTTTATATTGAAGGCATTAAAAGTCAAGAAAAGGGTAAGGGATTTTTTTCAGTGTTGTGGAAGAATTATGCCTCATTGGAGAATCTGCATAGATTCTTAAATCTAATGGGCAGAGGCTGGTTGTTGTGGAATTCATTTTGCTTTGTTGGTGTGTGGGCAAATGTCTCTTTTAACACAGATTTACCATCCTGAGTACAGAACCAGGACACAATATTATCCAAAACACTTTGGGAGCCATGGTCAGCTCAGAAAGAGGGAAAAGGGATAAGGTCAGTGACAGGTGTGGRACACAAATGCAGGGAATGCAAAGTTCATTTGCTGAGTGACAGCAAATGTGCAACTCAGGTGACAAACCTGGGGGATTCTGCACATAATGCAATTTTCAATGAAGAAGGACTTCACCTGAGCTGGTTTGCACAATTTACATCAAAAATGTAAATGATATCCTTTAATGCTATCAGCCCACAAACTCTTTCCTAGCAGGATTCACTGCTGTGCTGGATTTGCTTTATGTGGTTCTGGGAGCTGGGGTGGCATCTCTCAGGAGAGGTCATTAGGAAAGATTTTGGGGTCTGTTTGCTCTTCCCCATTCACTTTACTCAGCCATTTATGCCAAATTAGGCTTAGAAGCAGTTTATATAAACCAGGGACCCTCTGCCTTGTATTCCATGTGCTCTGTGCAATCCCTTTGTAAAGAACTCCATCAGGCACGGAGCGCTGGGAGATCAGGCCTTGGTCCTGACCTYCTCAGCTCTGCCATGAGAATTCCCTCATGGGAGTTTCTGCCATGGTCTCCTGCATGGTGAGGAAGCAGTTCATAGGTACAGGAAATCTTCCAGGATTTTGTGTCAACATGGGAGTCTAAACATAGCTCCTCACATGGCAGTGTTAAAGAGAGCATGGATAAGAAATTCAGGGGGGAATCTCACCAAAAATTTGTATTTTCTRCATCCCAAAGTCAATTTCCCAAATTTGTATTTTCTACATCCCAAATCAATTTCAATTTCTGTGTGTTTTTCATGGTTCCCTGCCTAATGAAATCGATGGTTGTGTTGCTGAGTTTAAAATGAAGCTGACACCAACTCCCCAAATGCTGCTGAAACCAATGGCCCTTGCACAAGGTCTTTGTTCTGTTGGCACCACGTCCAGAGTGTTACATCTGTGTTATTACTGAGCTAAATATTTACACCACCATGTCCCCAGATTCACCAAATCCCAGGAAAAGCAGGTTTCCCATTACCATTCCATTCAAACAAAGAAGGGAGAAGAAACCATGTTACTGGCACCTACTTCTCAGCAGCCACAAGGGAAATGTTCTCTACCCATCACGTTTGGGTTTTATTTGAACAGTGCTGAAGGATTTTAAATGTATTTGTTGTAAGAATACACCACAAACCCTGGTTTTATATGCTTCTGGAGACTTTTACCTAGGAATCCCTACATAGCCCACCCCTTTCCAGGCCTAGGWAACATAAAAGTTTTGAAATGCTCCTCTCTCAAGAAAATCTTTTTAAAGATAAGTTGTTGGGTTTTTGGTTTTTTTTGCCAGACATACTCATCCAAACCATTGTCTTACTCTGCAATTAGTCCCCCTGCAATCAAATAAAGGGCATGGATTAATGGGAGAAGCACTAGAAATATTTTAAAGGGATTAACGTTAATGGAGAAACAGATTATCTTTCTATCAAATGAGGTTAATAACCAAAATTAGCAGTGGCCCCTCACAGTTAGTCACAACCTTCCAGAGTCTGCTAGAGATTAATCAAGTGAGTTTTTGTACAAAGCCTGCAGAATTCTGAAGTGGTTTAGGCTCCTACCTCTCATTCCGAAAAGAATCAAGCCCTTTGGCTCTTGCTGCTATGCCAGCTTGAAAAACTCATTTCCTCAAGGAATGGCTTGTAACCTGAGGGGTTCTCTGCAGCAGCAGGTGCCCAGTTGAACTCCCACTGAAATTCCTGTTATCACAGGCCCAGCCAGCCTCTACATCTGCCTTGTTCACAGTGTAAAATTACTACAGCATCATTAACACTTTATCTCATAATTAAGTTCATGTAGTAGWCTTGAAAAGAGAGTATTTCTTTTTATTGACTCTATTCTATAAAACCCCRTAATTGCTTAATCCCTTAGAATATTTAAAGCAATTAACATGTGGCCCTTATTTGCAGTAAGGCAATTGGCAAAGGTGGTTTGGAAAGTCATCTYGAGCATCAGCTTGATCTGTGTATTGATGTGATATTTTCTGTGGCCATTGGCTGGCTGTAAATACACGTTAAAAGCCCTTTTGCATGTCTCAAAGCACTGAGGGGGTGATGTTGCTGCAGGATGACTGTTGTCAATTCTGGCTCATCATTTCAACACAATTCTTCCCAAAAAAGCAGTGCATTTAGTAAGGCAGCTACAGCTGGAATAGCCAGGGCTGGATCACTTTTCCTGCTATTGTGTGTTGGTGTGCTGCCTCTTTTTGTGGGCACAAGTGTCTTAAGGAGTGCTCTTTGTTGTTTGGTTGTTTTTTTAATTAAAACATTTGACACAGGGATAATTCTCAGGTTACTTCCACACTTGTCTGCATCTGGACAGCCTGGGGGTTACCAGTGGCTACCTGGAGGCTGAGTTTTCACAGCAGTAGAAGAGAAAGTCTGTTGTAATTTATAATTTCCAAACGAATGAATTAGTGCAGTGAATGGGAATAAATGGAGGGCACAGGACATGGGTTTCTGTGCAGCTGCAAGCTGGTCCATGAGTACAAATCCTACCTCTGCTTGATTAAGGTCTCAGTGTGAGGGTAGGACAAGCAAATAATAAATGCCTACTTTCAGTCACTTCTTAGAAAAGCTCTTCTAACACATTATGCAAGGGCAAAATGTTTAAATTGCCATAAAACCTTGTAAAAATCTGCTTTATTTAAAACTCCAGTTTTGTAGTTGCAGAAATAAACCCAGTRACTATCCATGTAGATTAAATAAACCCAGTGACTATCCATGTAGATTATTTCTTGGTACAGACTCCAGTGAAGCATTTGTGGCCTTCAGCCTCCCTTTGTCTCAGCCACCACTGCAGAGGAGCTGGTGTTCACCACACCATGGGCTGAAAGCCATCAGCCCCAAGGTGCTGCAGATCAAGGGGCTCTCCCATGTTTTTCCAGTGTTCCAATATTGTATTTGCTGGGAATGTCCCAACAAAGGCAGGGATGATGAGTCTGACTCCATGCTCTCAGAAGGCTAATTTATTATTTTATAATACCATATTATATTAAAGAATGCTATACTACACTAAAGAATACAGAAAGGATACTTACAGAATGCTAAAAAGATAATAATGAAAACTSSTGACTCTTTCCAGAGTCTCTGATTGGCCATTGAGTGAAAACAACTCACAGCAGAATCCAATGAAACAATCACCTGTGGGTAAACAATCTCCAAACACATTCCACATGAGCACAACACAGGAGAAGCAAATGAGATAAGGATTGTTTTCCTTTTCTCTGAGGCTTCTCAGCTTCCCAGGAGAAAAATCCTGGGCAAAGGGATTTTATCAGAGAATGTGAATGCCACACTCCAAGGCCCGGTTGGATGGGGCCCTGAGCAATCCCTTTGTAAAGAACTCCATCAGGCACGGAGCACTGGGAGATCAGGCCTTGGTCCTGACCTTCTTAGCTCTGCCATGAGAATTCCCTCATGGAAGTTTCTGCCATGGTCTCCTGCATGGTGAGGAAGCAGTTCATAGGTACAGGAAATCCCTGCCCATGGGATGTGATGGTTTTAAGGTCCCTTCCCACCCAAACCACTCCATGATTCTGTTATTCCATGTTCTCCTGGGAGATATGGCCAAGACATAGCTGGGGATGGTCCTCATGTTTTCTCTCTCATGCAAATARAAACAATTATGGTTCCAAATGACATTAAAAATCCCATTATAATCTAACCCACACTGCAAAAAAACCATGAAAACCCCAAAATAAGTAGTGCCATGTCCCTCCTGCCCCCTTTGAGCCTTCTTTCAGGTAAATCTGACTCTGATGTACTCCCCCTGAACAGCAGAACACCAAAGTTATTCAGTTAAGGAAAAGCTGTTTTTTGTAACAGTTGTGTAGCCAAAAAAGTCCCTGTGAGAAGTTTTTCTGCAATAAAGAACAGAAAAACCTCAAAACTGGAATTTCTAGGGAATGTATTATTAGAAAGAATTGATATTTGAGGAGCTTTAGTTTATTAAAAATGTGCAAGAACTCCTCTGTGCCCAGTTCCATGCACAGCTTAGTGAAAGGTTAGAAAATTAGCTCCTGTGTGCTGCTTATACAGCTGGATGGATGGAGGGGACTTTACATTTCACAACTTCTTGTTTCTGACAAGTTCCAGTGAATTATTTATGTGGCCACTTATCCTGCAGAGATGGAGCTGAGGGAACAAACTGAGTTCACAARTGCTACCAGAAAGCCTTCAGGTGATAAGATGAAAATGGATCTTGGTCGCTGCTGATCTCAAACCTGGACTCCAATTTTTTGGCCTGCAGATGAAGGGTTGTGTGGCTTACATTTTTCATCTCTAACTCGTGAATTTGTGCAGTTTATGAACAATTCATGAAGTTCTATTTATCTTCAGCAATTGCCTTATGAATCAAGGGTTTAACTGGAATAAGATAATCCAGGAAATAGTAAATTTCAATTCATTTTTATGAATCTAATATATATTCCACATATGAGAGCAGAGATGTGAATACATTAGTGATAAAAATACTAGAAATAAATTACCTATTTCTGTAACTGTAGTTTAACTCCAMAAGTCAGAGATTTTGGCAGATCTGATTTTTGCAGCTCTTGGATTTTCTGGGAGTTTCTACCCTTARAAGTGAGTGAATACACCTCTGTGGGTTTTTTCCTCTCTCTTATTTCTAATGGGCCACTTGCCAGCTTGATTCTTTATCTACAGCAATATGGATTCAGAAATAAAAGGTTTGGAAAACATTTCATTATTTTCAGGGAATTTCTTTTTCTTTGCTAACCAGTAGCTTCCCTGATATTTGGTGTTGATGWCATTGTTTTAAATCCTTTCTCTGCTGCAAACATAGAATCATGTGTGATGTTAGGCAAGTGGTTCTCAATTATGTTATTCCACACTCCAGGGTTTGGGATGCTCAGTTCTGGACTAATTCCAAGTGCTRTTAGGCTGAGGGGCTGAAAATTCCAAAATCCAGCAGCTAATGAACTACAAAGACTTGCTAGAAACTCAGTTCAGGGGATTGAGAATCAAATAGTCTTCACTAAAGGTTTTTCCCAAATTCTGTCTTCCAGTCTTTCAATTAACTGTGCAAAAAGAAATTTTAAATTTTGCATAGTGTAAATGCAGATGTCAGTCAATGAGTTCCTCATATTTAGTGTGAAAAGTCCAAGGTTGTGGTGCAAATTTTAGCACATTCTGAGGGTGTCACAGATGCCAGTGGGATCAGACAGCTCTAGAAAGAGTAAATTGCAAAGTCTGCAGGTATGGAAAAAGTAGTTACAAACCTGTACAAATGATTCTCCATGAAATATTTTATTAATTGTGGCACGATCAAAAAAAGTTGCAATTGGAGAAACCATAAAAATTGTCAATTGTTCACTTGCTCTGAATCCTGCCGTGGCAATGTAAGAATTAAAGACATTTCTCAGCACCAAATAGATCCTGAAAGTCTTCTGGAATTGCCAAACTGGACTCTCCAGCTCCTACAGGAACCATCACTGAGCAGATGACTCCTCCTCTGCTCCCTCAAGGTTCCCATATTTATGACAAGAGCTGCAAAGCCCCTTGTGCAGCACCTGCAATATTCATATATATTCAATAATATTTATTTCCCTTAAAAGACACAGCTGCTCCCAAGAGCTGCATGCTCCCTGCTGGCCACCGTGGAATTGCTCAGGCTCTGAGCTCACAGCTGAGGGTCTGGCAGCTCTTTTCCAAGGAAACCCAGGATTGTTGTCCTGCACAGGGAAGGAAACTGGTGGAGAGCTGGAGAGAAATAGGAAAGGGCTGGTGGCATCCTCAGGAGGCAGCTGGAGATGGCACTGGGTTAAAATTTTCCACAGGCCTGGTTATTTCAGTGGCAGCTGTCCCAGCCACAAAGGAGAACAGCCTGATGTCATTGCTTCCAACAATTCCTTTCAACACTTCCAGAACTCTGCCTAAATAGAAATGGAAGTGAAAACAGCAAGGTATTGTTATCACTACWATTAATGAAGAGATGGGACTAATWTTGGGCTAAGGATTTATTGCTCACACAAACATCAGTCTCAGAGKCTGTGAGATCTATGAGAGCAAGCAGCCAGCCACAGCTCAGAGTGGCCACAAGTTCTYTGTTACAAGGCAWTATTGAACCTTCTAACCCAATGGATAGATGCCACGAGGTTTATTTTGCTTTTCTGACCTATCACTTATCMCTTAATTTTGCTGCACCAATAGGTTTCTGTCTCACATGCACACAAATGCTTCTATTATAACTTCTAAGCTCTTTGCTTACTCTATACAACCACACCCCTACACTATAAACCCCTCACCATCTTATCAATGCAGTTTCTCACTTACTTAAGGCATACACTTGCTTACAACTYATAGAAACATAAAATCATGATTTTTTCTACTTGATGTCTGTATATTGTATTTTTACACCAATCTGAGCTTCTCCCAARGCTGCAGATCAAACCCTTCAGTATCTGTGTTAGAAGTTTCTGCTTTTCCAGTTCCCACAGCAAGGGAAGCACAGACCCTGATGATGCTGAATGTGTGGAGCACTCCCTCCAYGTGGGACAGCAAAAAGGCAGCTCCCAGAGCTGCAGCAAGGCTTTCCCAGCAGAAAGGTCACCTGGAGCAGCCTGACCTTTCTAGCACAGAGAAAGCAATGAGCCATCAGCCCTATCTGAACRGCCTTCAGTCCCAAGGCACTACCAAAATAACCTGGAGATAAAGTAGATGGATAAAAATCAGGAGATGCCAGGGAGCAGGGCRTGCAGTTGCTTCTTATAGATGTTTCTTTGAGAGAAGTTGTACATATGCTATAAGTCAAAGTCAGGGGAGAGGAAAATTACAGCTCCCTGGAGAAAGGRAAGAGATTAATGTTTTATCACAGGCAAATAAGTGGGAAACTCTTGAATTTATAGATATATAGATACAAGCACATAAGATTTTGCTATTAGGGCATTAGAAATAGAAATATTATCTTTCTACTCAAAGATTCTACTAAATAGCTATGAATTTCTAATTAAGTAATGTTAAATCTCTGTGACAATGTAGTTCATTTTATTAAGTATGACTGAAATCTGAAACTTAAATGTTATAATAACTTAAAACTATGGGCCAAATATCCCAAAATTATTCTCCTGAGTAAAACTATATGAACAAAAAATGTAGCAACTCTTTGTTCTGTCATGGAGACGAAAGCATTAAACTATTCAGAGTATTTGATACACAAAGCCCAAGCAAATGACAAATTCAATCTAACCAGATCCATTAATCCAACCCCACACATACACACACAACGTCCTTATTCGCTCCATAAAAACTGTGCTCAAGACACTATAAATTGCCAAGAATTAAAAAGAATTTAAGAAATCTGAAGTTAAAACTAAACCCCCACCCCATCATCACAGCACGTGTACAGACTGGTGCAATTTTTTCTTTTTTTTTTCCTTCATGTTCCGTGTGTGCTAAAGGTGATTTGTTCATTTCCTTATGTTTGTGTGTCCTTTTTGTCATGAATTTCAAGAATCCAGAGAGCATTTAAGGCTGCGCTTCCTGCCAGTGTCCAAAGGGTTGGCTGTCAAGGCATCATTAATACCAAACTTTGTAGCAATGCAGATTTTTTTCTGAAGATTTTTTCTGCAGAGTTTTTTCTGAAGACAATTCCTGGGGTRTTTGTGGCACTGAAATTTGTGACACGTCCCCCACCACCACAATACCTTCCCTGAAGCTCACAAATTTTACTGCCAATGGTTTCTGTGCTCCCTTCCCACTGGTGATGGCCTGAGCAGCCTCCCCCAGCAGGAATAAATCACAGTGGATGTGGATGTGCTGGAGATATTCTTTGCTGCAAATACAATATGAATTTTTAAAGCATTAAATATATATGTACTATTTATATCTTCCCTACAGAAGATATCTATTTATATCTTCCCACAGAAGCTTTATATTTAAAGACTTTAAATAAATTTGTTACCCTTTTCTCTTAATTTTTTTTTTCTTTTGATACAGCATCTACAGCACTGGCTTAGTCTGCTGTTCAGAACAATTATTTTCTATAGTAAATCCTCTTTCACCTCCAGTTCTTCTCTCACATACTACAGATGTGTGCTCTTGAGATCTCTTGGTTAGAACAACCTCACAGCAGTTCCCAAATTTGGAAATAAATACAGAAAATATTTCACTATAAAGGGAAAAAAGATTTCCAAATTTAAGAAAACATGAAATAGGCTTTTATTCAGAACAGAAATTTTAAAAAATATTTTAAGAATTAATCTCTGACCAGGAATGTCTTCAAAACATTATGTTTCMATGGAGCCATTTGCTACTTGCCCTTTATTTTTTTCTCTTGCCACGGATAATTTACATTAAATTGRAAAATGTCTCTTTCTGAAGCAACTTTTGAAGTGCATGACTTCACAATGATACTTAAGTTTGTGTATATTCTTTGTATTTCCTACAGAAATACAAAGAATTGTAGCTTTACACAATTATAAATTTGGGGTGGAATCCCCAAGATTATTTTTTATCCAATGCTTTACATGCTCTGTTTATTCCAAAGATGAATAAATAGCAATATGCCTTTCTGAAGGTGGCTCCTGTGGGAGAGATGCACAGGCACATTTGGATTCACTGTGTTTAGGAAAGGGAATATTGTAATGCTGGAGCTCTGGAGCAGCAAACAGGAAAATATCTGGGAGCTGTCCCTGCCCACGTGAGACTGATGCTGGCTGCTCTCTCTGCTCCTTTCTTCTCACCCAAAGTTATTTCTTCCAGCAGAACTTTAACCCCAGCTGGGAGCCTCTGCACCATGCACACAGCAAAGTTTGGAGAAGGAAGGAGCTCTTTTAAGAAAGATCTGACTTGCAGCTCAGGGTTCTTTCATGTGGGGGGAACAAAGGGAAGACAGATGTGAAAAACAAGCCAAGGGAACCTTTCTGACAGGGCTGGTACAAAAGGAGACTATGGAGGTGTTGAGACTCCAAAAGACAAGCTCTCATGCAGTCACTTAGCACACACCTGATCCTCTAATCAAGCACAGATCAAAGTAGCCAACACCTGCACCTGATTTAGTTTTAATCCTGTGAGTAGTTCTCAACACTCCAGTGAGTATTCACTACTCAACAGGAATGCTCGAGAGCCTAAAGAAAACTTTTTATTATGTCTAGTTCGTGAGGTTTTTGTTCTTTCATGATGGATTTTGGTTTAGCTTATTTGTGTGAGCTCTGGCTGCTTATTATTTGAAAATATTTTAAATTATTTTACAYTAAAATAGTTTTAATAGTTTGAAATAATTTAAAATAATAAGTTTTAAATAATTTAAAATAATTGTTTTAAATTCTTCATTCTGGAGACTGCCAGTTTTGTCTAGACGGGTGAGTGGATAGACTACAGGTCAGATTTGGAAACAAATTGAGATACATAAAAATCTTTGCATTGGTGCTGCCCTGAAAGTCACATATTTGGAGAAGAGAGAGGAATTCTGGGCTGCTTCATGTGGGAAGGGGCTGGATGACCTTTCCTTTCTTGCTGTGCTTCAGAACCCTGGGGCTTCATGGACATTGAGTGTAGGGGCAGGAGAATCTGCCTCCTCTGAGTCGCTCCGTGGTCACCTCTGTGTGAGCCAGCATTTGGCCTGAATAACCCAATGGCAGCARTTTCACCAGGAAGAAAGTTTGCCTCATGCTACATCAGCATATATCATCAAAGGGTGGACATTTTTTTACTTGGGCTTTTTTTTTTTTTTTAATTAGTTCAGTCTTTAAAATCTGCTGACAAAGCAGGAGGTATTGGGCCATATTGCAAACCTATCGATGCAGTCAGTCATATTTCATCAAAATGTTGAAAATTATTTTATTAGAGGGCCTAAATATACAAATAAGGAAGAGCTGAAATGTTGCCTCATTTCTACTCACTAACCTCCTACCAGTATCACTTTCTCATAGAGGGGTTAGTAAATATGGCTTTAAATATCTTGAACTGCAAAGTAAYCAGTTACCAACTGTAAAACGAAATTTTAGTGATGTAGAGAACTTCAGTGTAATGTTTTGACCTCCAATTTATGTTTGTTGGACATAGGCCTCCCATTGCCCTCTCTGTGTTGATTTTGGAGTGAATTGGAAGGCTGAAAAGAAAAATGAAGGAAGCCAATGGGACTGATTTAAAATCCATCCAAGGATCTTTATATGAACTTCCTAGAGATCAGACKACAGAGTGGGACACAGATTTTGAGAGAATCTGTTGGGATAACTTGATAATTTGAGTTTTGATCCTGAAAATGTATCTTTGAGTAACTTTGTATCTCTCAGTAATCTGACAGATTTTAACGAGGTGGAGTCAGATTTTCCAGCCATTAAACACTGCTTCATGTTTGATAAGGAATGATGAATTCTGAAGTCACTGTCTGAAATGATCCAGCTTCATAAACTGGTGTGCCTTGGTAGAGGAACCTTCCTGAGCAGTTCTGAGTTCTGTGTTTAGGGGATCCAGGATCACACCTTGGGCCTTAAAATAGCAGCAGAAATAGGCCAAGCCCCAAATCTGTCAGGAGAGGCAGAGGGACACAGATATGTGCTTTTGATATGTGCTTCTGTACATGATCCATGTGGGAACTGCAGTTCAACTTAYGAAGACTTGGCTGTGTTTATTTTCTGCACAGATGAAAAAGTTAACAGGGAGATTATTCCTATAAAGTCTCTCTTTTTTTTTTTTAAGGGACCACAAGCCTATAATTTAAAGCTTGCCTCCTCGTTTTCACCTGATTGTTAACTGCTTTGCATTTCCATCTCGATGCTTGAAACAAGTCCCTACTCCTACCCCACAGGAGGCAGCACATCTGTCTGATCCTCACACTGCCCGTCTGTAATTGATACCAGTTACATGTTGGACTAAGTCCCARGGGCATTAATTTATTGTAGCTGAAGGTCGAGCAGCACAAAAACGTTTGATCACTACAGACCTAATACCTAAGGTATTGAGAAGGACAAGGCAGTGCTCTGACAGCTCTTGATGTTTATTTTTCCCCCCAAACTTTCTCGTCAATAGCTGCTGTCAGCCTCATTGAACAGTAATCC
>JACDOX010000391.1:0-45684 GCA_014549065.1 Cardinalis cardinalis | reverse complement strand
CGCGGGGCTGCCCGGCCAGTGAACGGAGCATCCCGGCAGGTGCGCGGGGCTGCCCGGCCGGTGAACGGAGCATCCCGGCAGGTGCGCGGGGCTGCTCGGCCGGTGAACGGAGCATCYCGGCAGGTGCGCTCTGCCCCGCGGCCGGAAAGTTGCCGGGGCAGCCCGGGCGGAGGGAGGGAGCGCAGGGCTGCGCACCCGCGGAGTGCCCGCGGCCGGGGGGCTCTCAGGGAGCTCCGGCGCTGGAGCAGAAGGATGCCMGCGGGTCGGGGGCATCGCGCCGGCTCCGCTGTCGCCTGCGAAGCGCCGCGGGCAGAAGGGCGGCACGGGAGGGGGCTCCCAGAGGCAGGGAACGGCGAGGAACRTGGGCACTCGGGGCTCTGCCGAGTTGCTCGTTCAAAGAGTGCAGATGTTTAACTGCTGGGAAACTACCTGCCTGTAAGTCCTCGGTGTCTGCTGATTTTATTGGCGATTCATCAGACCGTTTTTCTCCTGCATGCCTCTGTSAGGGAAAAGTGTCGGTGTTAATAGCTGTTCGGTGCAGGTGCAGTGACACTGAGCCGTGTAATGCCCAGGCAGCTCCTTGGGGATGCCGCTCCTCAGCAGGGGCAGGGCTGTGCCCTGGGAGAGGGGTTTGAGATGTGACAGTGGCACATTGGCAACGGCGTGCATTTCCAAAATCTGTGATGTGGCYGTTGGACACGGAGCTGCCAACTTAACATGGTTCGCACAGATGGTGAAACGAATGTGGTCTGAAGTTTGACTGGAGTGATTCACATCAGCGAAGTGTGAAAGATCTTGTCCAAATCCGCAGCTTTTGTTTATCTCTCTGTGAATTGCAAATGTGGTATAGTATGTTACATTCTGAARTAAGTTTAGGGTTGACTGTTTTTAAATAAAATTCAGCTTATTTAAGGCAAGATGGAGCATAAAACACAGCAGACGCTGCTGGTGGTGTCCCAAGAATGTCAAGTACCTTGTTTCACTTCTCTAGACTCGATGATACTTAAGAGAAGAAAGATACTGTGTGTTACATTTGTCATTCGGAAGTGTGAAAACAGTTGTATGCACGGGCTGTAAAAGTAGAAGCAAGGTTTTGTCACTCTGTGGTAGAGATTGATGATGGTGGATGAATTGCAGTGTAAAACAGAGCTAGCCCTCATAGYCAAATAATTAAGTTTTAGACATCAGTCATAGCTGCTTGAGGAGTTATTTGTGGGGAAGAAGTGGGGCTGTGTGAATTTTCAATATGTATGTCAATAGATCATTTAGTTTTCAGGAAAGTGGTTGGTATCACATGCTGCAGTTATCAGGATTGTAGTAGTGATTTAGAGCAGATATTTGATTTTTATTTACTTTTACTGGAACGTTTTGCATTACTGGGTTTTGAGGAAGCTATTTTTATGTAGGAATTCTGATTATMGTCGAGATCTACTTGCTATCTTATGCAGACTTTAAAGGCTTGGCTTCCCWAGTCTCATTTACAGTTTATTCTTCTGGTAAATACATTAGACAAAGGATCCTGCATTTGCTGAAATGAAATCTGTATTTCTAATGTCAGGACTATATTTCTTTTTTCTATCAGTACTTAGCCGAGTATCAGTAATAGAGCTGACAAATGCAATGAATAAAATTCACAGTATGTTGATGATTTTTATAGTTCTTGTAATTGAAGTACTTGGTGTCCTTGACGTGATGAGGGTGCTGCTCTGGCTTTCATGAAAGGCTGCCCTTTACTGACAGAAATACAGCCAGGAGTCAGACGTGGAGGAACAGAGCGTGGTGGTGAGTTCCTGTGCACACTGTGCTCCATTTCCAGCCCAGGATGCACACGCAGCACTGCCAGATGCAATCCCCAGCCCGAGAACCATCCAGTGATGCCTGCACGCTGCATGCACGATCCCTTCTGGCTGCTGCTGCTGCAGCACAGGAGGGGAGCGTTATGTCCTGAGGCCATGGCTGCCAGCCTGGTGGGTTTGAAGCGTCTCCTTGCTGCCTGCTCAAAGCCCCCTTGAAGTTAAACATGAACAGCAAGGCCAGGAGGGACTCAGGCACTCCTGTCAGTGTCTGTGTTCCTGCCCAAGGCAGGATCAGCTCGTACCTGTGTCATCTCTGATGGCATCCTTCGTGTGCTTCTTGTATTCCCATTCTCCTCTTACTTTTCTTCCTGMTTTTGCTGCCTTTTCCATGAGTTTTTTTTCTTCTTGGTAATGCTCTTACCTATTATTTTCTAAAGAATCTTATCTTGTTCCCTGCAAACTCTTCCTCTGGTATGGCACTCAGTCTCTTTCAGTATTTTTTCCTTGTTGCTTTGTGGGACATCTGCTTCTTTGCCAGCCCTATATAATATACTGGATTTACCAGGTTTCTGCCTAGTTTTTAGGAGGAATGTAATGGAAATAGCACCCTTGCTCTCTCTTTGTGCAGACAGGTAAGGTGCTTTGTTCAGGACCAAAGAGCTGCTCAGTATCTGCTGGCACTGGGGGAGGTTGAGCAGCTTGGAAATAGAGGAGAGACCAATGGCTGGGTTAACAAATCCACCATTGCTAGTTTTTCACCTTGTAGTTTGAAATAGCATGATCTGATTTTTAAATCTACCTAGAAGCATTATATACCATAAAGGGTAGAGCTCCTAAGTGCTGGCCACAAGAAGAAATATTATTTACAGCTATKGAAGGTATGGCTGCCTGAAGCATATTGTTTGAAAGGTGTGCTCGTCTGAAAAAGATGAATCTGATGTAATTAAGAATARCACATCATAGCACAGCCTGGGAAAATATACAGTAGCTGAAAAATGTGTTTGTTTTGTGCATGTCAGAACTCCCTCTGCTTAATTCTTGGAGCTTGACTCCTTCCCATTCACTGTGGGAGATGGGGATCCTCTTGTCTCACAACCTTGTAAAAGTAGAGTGTGAACAAAACTCAAGAGTTAGGAAGCAGGAAAACAGACAGGGCTTAAAAGARTGGCAAACAGGACATTTATTAGGGCTCCTGACTGTTTCTGGTCCTGATAGGGTGAAATCACAAATATCTGTAGCAGAACTTCTGATGACTCCATTGAGCAAAACTGGAGCTGTACTATTTCCTGAGGGYAGAAAGCTCCTTTCTCTGAGGACCTTCTCCCAGGTCATTAATGAGAAGCCTTTTTTGACTTTTTCTTTGTTTTGAATTCTTTGCTTAGTTGCACTTTCTTATGGRTAGTTTTCTTCTTTTATTTAAATAATTGAATTTTCCAGTGCCCATGATTATTTTGTAGTGCAAGTCCTCATTCTGGGGAGTATAATGCCATCTCTGACACTTTATGTTGTGCATTCTTGCAGAAGTTATCAGTAGATTGTGACTGTATCACCTATTCTGGATGTCTGCTTTAAAGATTAAAAGCTGCTTATGATGCTCTTTAGTATTTATTACATTTTCCCTTCATAACTATTATTTTGCTGAAATTTACTGTGCCAGAAATGACAAMTTCTTGCAAATTAGATAATTTTATTTGTGTCTTTCAAGTTGATGCAATAAAAATAGCATTCAAAGTGAAAGGAGCTGGAAAATCCCTTCTGGGATGCTGGAGTTTGTGTAATTCTGTAGAGCAGGAAGGAGTGCTCGTGTTGGATKCACAGGATGGGTCACAGCTGGCCAGCAAGCAGCATCAAGGGCCAAAAATAGGCTGAAATACCATTTTCTGCAAAGTAGGTGYAGTTTAACATCTCTATTCTTCTGCTTAAGATTTTGTGCTTTGCAGAGATGCAGGAGGAAGAATATTTAGGGAATATTCCAAAATCCAAGCTATTTTATGAGGTATTGATAGAGAAAAGAGAAAAGAAGCTGTTTGGTATTTTGTAAGGATGTATCTTTCAGAAGTTGGTTGAGTGTCTCTAACATAAAACTGAAGCTCTGTGGCAGTTTTGTCCAAGCCAGCTAAAAACTCCTGAACATTTGCAGCTTTGGATGCAGCTCCAAAACCCCGTGTTCCCAAACAGCAGCTCCTGTGCTAGCAGCTGAAAGGAGCACAGGAAATAGGAATTTACACTGGAGATGCCTCGGGACCTGCCTCTGCCACTCAGTGCCCTGAAATCCAGCAGAGTGCCAGGAGTGGGAAGCGCTGTGCTGCAGGCAGCCAGGGGGGCTGTGCAGAAGCAGCACCGCCCAGCTGGTGTGAGCAAACTGAGATCCATTAAAATAATTGCTGTGCTTCAGCTGGGGAGGTGTGAGGGAGCCTGCTCAGAGCAGGGTGAGCTGAGAGCTTGGCTGTGTCAAAGGGCAARCAGGCAGAACTGGATCACTTGGAGATAAACAGCACAGGGCTGGCTGCAGGGCCAGGTGCAGCTGCCTGGGACAAACACTACAAATACTCAGATTTTCTGTTTGCAGCACGCTTGGCTTCAGCCCTCCAGAGCACAACCCCTGGTCAGGAAGGTTTAGGATACAGCAAGGAGAGGTCACAGTGCTAAAAAAGTGAATTTCAATGATACAGCCTAGAATACATCCCAAGAAATTGCTGCTTTAGGCTCCTCAGTGCTAGAGCAATGGTAGTGAGAGCTGGAGTTGCACAGAMTCACACCCACAGAATATTCTGGGTTGGAAGGGACCCACAAGGATCAAATCCAACTCTGAAGGGAATGGCCTCAGTGGGGAGTTAGTGCCTCCCAGCTTCCTGTGTGTTTTGGACTTCTTTGATTTGAGTCTGTTGCAGTGATAGTTGGGATCCAAACTTTACCTTTAYCTTTGGGCATTTATTCATCACTGTTCCACTGCACTTTCTTCTAGAATCAAATAAAATATGAACGTGTGCTAACCAATTTTCTTGATGAGGACACCCATAATATCTTGCTCTTTTGGCTGCTGGTTCCATAAGTTTTGTAAAGATTTTATTGTCTCTGAGTTCAGTCTCTGTATTAGTTGTGAGCAAACATTATATGATCAGAGCAGTGAGAAGCTGGCCTGAAAATAATTTTTTTTTTCTTTTGAGAAATTCAGGGAAACTCAGACTTGATGTAGAAACTTCAAGCTCTAGAAGTGTATTGTTTTGAAGGTGTGGGTAGGAAATTTAGGAGAATGTTTAAACAAGGAAGTGGCACTGTTTCATATTAAAGTACTCCAACAGTTGGAGCAGTTGTAGAGAAGGTGGAAGAAGCCCTGTGTGCAGGTGGAGRGAAGGGTGGTTGTGTTGGAATGTTGTATTTCTGTCAAAGGAGAAAAGTTTTGCTGAGTTTTAATCAGCCTCATGCTCACATGAGACCAAACCCTAAATCCACGTGTGCTRCCCTGTGGCAAAGCCCAGGGAGGTGCAGTTGCTTTCCCTGGACTTGGCTCATCCTGTAGTCTGTCCTTTGGGTGTTTTAAGGCTTTTTTTATCTTTCCTGCAGCTTACACGTGAGAGACACATGTAGAAAACAGTTGCACAGGTAATGCTGCTGTCTTACAAAACTGACAGTCTGCTGTGCACCTCAAACAGATCCAGAGCCCTGGGTTTCAAACTAAAACATTGTGTAATTGTCTTGTTGTCTTRAAAAAACATATCTTTTCTATGTCTGTTCAGTGATTAATGGCAGCCATCTCTCACAAAAGTGGTTTGGCTGGTGAATCAGCATTACTGCTCCTCTGGATGGCCAGTTCTTGAGTTTCTGCTTTTGTCTTTTCAGAATGTTTTGTTAAATAGGCCCTYAGGTGTCTGAGTTTTTCCACATGTTGTAGAGAATTGGTGATTTAGGGTTTGAGGAGAGAGAAATTAGACAAAGTTGAATGGCACTGATCCAGGAAAAAGGCTTGGAACTCTCTGTCAGAGCCAATATTGCTATCTTTGTCTGCCCTGTTCATTCACTGGTTTTGTAGTTAGCAATCATTCCTAAATTAAGGATTATGCAATATTATGGAGATATTTTGTTGAGCAAATGATTTTTGACTGTCAATAAAGAACCTGTAAACAGTGCCTGTATGAAATTGTAGAGTACAGTATTAACCTTGCTTTCAGAAKAATCTTTTTGTCTTCAAATGGATGTAATTCTGTAACATTTCCCTTGATGCAGCACAGCCTGTGTGGTTTCTGACCATAGAGCAGAGCTTTTCTGTGGGAAAAGACATTGAAGCATCAGTTTCAAGTCATGCTACTGGGTGGTTCTTTCTGATCAGCATCTCAGGAAATAATATGAAATACTCTCTGCTGTTACAATGAATCTCTACAGTGCAGCTCCAGGATTAAGAAAAAAAAAAAAAATAGTGTCACTCCACTGCAGGCAGTGTACTGTGTCTGTAAGTAGTTACCTAAATGTCCTTTCCTGCAGCATGGAAGATAAACTGCCTAAAATGTCATCTACCACATGGTGATCCCCAGTTTGAGCTGCAACAATAAAAATGCTAAGGAAGTCCCCGAGTGCAGTTTGAATTGAGCCACACAGAGTGACCCAGCAGGAAGATGAATGGATCTAGATATCCTCCTGATCTTTCTGTGATATTAGACCCTTTTCCCRCTCCTTAATTTAGGTCACTCTCCAAATGGCTCCCTCCTTTGCTGGTGCCCTGCTCTGGTTGCCATCGTGATGCTGTGCTGGCCTGCAGCTGCCTCCACGGGGCACCCAGCAGGTTTGCTCTGGCCACTGCCAGTGCTGGGCTCCTGCCAAATCCCCAAATTGGCCATACTGCATGTTTCACACGCTTGCTTCCCTGTGACTGTCCTCAGCTTCACACCTGATTCATTCATTCTTATTGTTTTCCAGTCCCCAGTACTACCTGGGAGTTTTTGGTTTGTGTTTTTGTCTCGTTATTTCTATTTTACAGTGTTGCTTTCACTTTGTTTTGGTGCTGAATCTGTGGCTGTAGCTGGTTATTAAGGATGCTATGGCACTCTGGGAATAATCAGCCCTAAAGCCCAGGTGTCAGGTGGGGCAGGGTGGSATTTACCTGTGCCCTGGTGCACGGAGCTCTCTGGGCAGATCCTCCTGCACAAGCCTTATTCTAAAATCACATCTTTCATGCTGAAGTTATCTTTTACTCCTCCCACTGTAAAAAGCCTCCAAATCAGTCAGTTTTGGTGCTGGTGTGATCTTCCATCCTCACTCTGGGAGCTGCCATATCCAGTGAGCCACCTGATTAATCACTTCTYCTCTGCACACGCTGCTCCAAACAGGCAGGATGATGCAGTCAAGCAGCTTGGCCCCTTCAAGCACTGTGGGCAGTGTTTTGTTTCCAGCAACTGCCATTTCTCTGCAGGAGGGTTTGTAATCAACTTGTGGTGATAACACTCYGTACATGTTTTTGCCTTTTAATGTTTTTAGCCAGAGGTTTTCCCCCTTCCTGTTGTTTCAGTGCTCGTGGTTGTGTTCCTGCTTTTGAATGGACTCAAACTGCAGCTTCAGTGCAGCCTRGGAGCTGCCTTCTTTAAAATGTGTGTGTGTGTGTGTCAGAACCTGAGTGGATTTTAAAAAGGACTCAAGTGTTGCTTGAAATCTCATTATGTACAAACTTGGCTTAGGTGGGAACCTGTCACCCTGATTTTTGAAGTTTTTCTAAGCCTTTTGATGTTTACATTCTTGTAACAAACTTTCTCACACACTTTCTGTRAATAACTCATTRTTTTSCATTCTTTTRTGGAGGAGGAGAAATTTGATGGACTGTTGGTTTGTCCAGTGTCATTGGAGAGGTGGCACTGTCACCCTCCAATCCACTGTCACTTTTGGAAATCTGTAAATGTTGGAGTCAGAATTAAACTTCTCTTTTTTTGCCTTGGAAAATCCAGTGTCCATGCCTTTCTGTTTCGTGTCCTAGAGTGACAGGAACCTAAATAATTACTTGTGTTTTAAATATGAGGTGCTTTTCTGCTCTAATGAATCCAGAGTGTKTCACAATGAAGTTTTGGTGCTGTGGTGTAAAGGGGTCTGCAGGACTGTGGGGATGTAAAGGACAGTGAGGTCGTGATCCCAGCTCAGGTAAAAACCCTCTCTGGGATGAAAAGGAGTAATCCAAAACCATTTTAAAACTCAAGCAATCAAAGTGATCAAATGTAGGAATATACAACAGCACAGTAAATACATGTGGGTAAAAATCCAGTCTCTGCAAGTTAATGGTTCCCAGCAGCTCTGTTCCAATCAGCACCATTACCTGGGCTCGAGCTGCAAATTTGTTTTCAAGTGGCGAGCACGGAGCTGTGATGGCCCTGTCAGGGTCTGTCACAGCTCAGCTTGTGGCTGATTGACATGGGCTGACAGCCTGGGGGGCTGTGTGGCACTGCTAACAACTGTTGTGCTCTGGGGGGAGTTGTGTTGATGAATAAAACAATAACTCTTAATATCAGTGTTCCTTTATCAACATGCCTTAAACCGTGCAATTTTTAATTMATATATCTAGTAGTCACTATGATGCTCTGCTGTGTTACAGCTTTACAAGCAGGGAAAGCAAAGGAAAATTAGGAAGCTTCCCTTGATATTAGAAATAACCTAGACTTTTCTTCTCTCTTCATATTTGCACTGTTACAAAGCAGTAGACTAAAAATGAATCCAAATTTCTAATGCGAGTATTTCTAGCTTAAAATTGTAAAAATTGTTTCCCCAATGAAGCCACTAAATATTTCTTGCACTGACTGTGCAAGAAGCAAAAAGGTTTCTATGTAAAAAAAAAAATTATTGAAGCTTTCTCAGGGTGAAGCTATCTTAATCAAGAAYTATTAAGGTACAAATTAGATTGAATAAAGTTTTCTATAGTCTTTGGAATAGTTCTCAAATGAACTATTCCATGGTACATGACCATACTGCTCACAAGGAAATTATAAATACAAGTGAGGTAGAAATGGTAAGTGAGAAAGGTGATTTAACTTTTCCTGCCTGCAGATTCCAGACTTTTGGCTGCCAAAATCAAACTGCAGTCATCATGTGTGCTCTGCTCTGAGAGATTCACACTTTGCCAATSAAGGAATGCTCTATTAGTTGCATAAGTTGGATGCATCTTTACTGAGGGAATTTTAGGTGGTGAATTGGCTGCTTTGTTGCTGTCCCTGTGTTTGAATCAAAGCTGTCCTGTCTGCAGATCTCGGTATTGTTTTAACAAGCTCATCCTCAGCCAGTGTTTCAATGACTCCTGAGTTATGTTAGATTAACACCCTTGCACTTGCTACTTAAAATGCCACATATTATCTGGTTCTTCTTCTTTGAAGGTCTCCAAAATGAGCCCCAAAAGCTGTACAGACCTTCTGTCATGTAAATCAGCAGGAAATGATATTGATCATAACAGGGAGGAGGAACACTTTTGATGTCCTTGCACCATGTACCATTTGTGCTTCTTCTCTTACCTCCCCCATCAGTTTTGCCTGTCCACATCAGGGCAGCTCACAGTGGAGCCTGCACCTTTGAGGGTCATTTTGAGGCCTCTGAATTGATAAGAGTAAAGCTGGTCTTTTTAAAATTGTTATTATTCTTTTTTAATTCTGGTATTTGTGCAATGGCTCTGGCAGTAGCGTGTGCTGGGCTGAGTGGGGCAAACAGGGATCCTGTGGTCAAAGCTGCCTTTGGGGATCTCCTAAAGATGTATTTTTCCTCTTTCTGCTGGAAGGCTGCCTCTTGTCATCTGTGAATTTGAAGACTCTGGAATCACCTTTTAAAGAGTAGGAGACTTCTAGGGTAACAACATACTCCCCTTTCTTTTATTTTTTTCTCTCAGCATTTTCTCTGCTGATGTTTAATATATAAGAAGTTTAAATAATTTAATAAACTGTCTCAAATGAGGAAATTGAAAGGGAATTCCAGATGAATGCTGTGGCACAGTGCTGTTGCTGCTTGGCACTGGGGTGTGGGTGGCCCTGCCTGGCACCACGCTGGAAGAGGAGGCAATGGGAGGGTGGTGCATTCAATAGAGCACACGAGTGATCAAATAATGCATTCAAAAGGTGAATCTGTGGTTTTCATTTACCTTTCCACAACTCTGAAATGAGCCTAGCTAATGAGCTGATAAAAGGAATTGACCTTGCAGCTGATAGCTGATGTGGAAATACAGAGATATTGAGGAAGGTGTTTATGATCTGCACTCAGCACAGCTTGGCAACTGCTATTATTTGATGATTTGCATCATTGTTTCCAATACCAAATTTATGCCTCAGTAACTAAATGCAACACATCTGAGTTGCTGACACTGTGAATTATGGTTTTGAATTCCTTCTATTTTGTGTTTAAATTGTCATCCATAACTTTGTGTTACAGCGCACACGAGGGAGGAAATGCTAAGCTAGGATTCCTACAGCAAGCATTAAATGAATTTATCACACCCTTTTCAAATGATAAATTTAGAAGTGAATGAAGATTTACAGAATATTCCCTATCCACAAGCATTGCAGGTTAGAGCTGCTGTAGGAGCTGCATGCATTAGCTGGGATGTCTGACTTTTGCAGGCTGTGGGTTTGAAGATGTTCAGTCTTTGGGACTCTGTCGTGGTTATCAAAATGCCTRTGTTGATTTTGGTGAATGATAAGAGATACTTGATCTTCTCTGCTGTGTTTGGGTATCACCCTGGATAGGTGTGCTGGATCATTTGTGTGTTATCTTTAGGTGTCTCCTTTGGCCACAGTGCTGCTAAAATAAAATAAAATCTGGTCTTCTAATTGGCTGATAATTCCTGGGAAACAATTCTTGCCACTATGAGCCTGGCCTGAGTGACAGCTCCAGTCACAGTTTTGGATAGTAAATTGGAAATACTGGTCTTTTGTTGGAAAGAAATGAGGGAAATAATTATTTGAATGTAAWTTTTGTGCCCTATCACTGGGTGTTTTCATACAAATTAGGCAAAAGTAATTTCCTGTGATCCTTTGGAAGTCAAAGATGGAAGAGAAGTATATTTGTGCGAATTGCTTAACAACRGAATGTCACACACACTTTAACATTTGCAAGTACAGAATAACTGGTTTAATTTGTATATTCAGAGATAGACAATGTTAATTTGTTATGCAGCCCATTAGATAGGGGAAAACCTGCTGGGGACATAAAATCCTAATCTTGAGAGAAATGCATTTGGAGAAGCCAGCAGATGTCAGTATGTTCTTGTCATACAGCCCTTTTGTTTTACACAATAATTTCCCTGGAATGAAATATTAGAGAAATAGTGAGTGATGTAACACCATGGCAATACAGGCCTGCTTGGTTTAAATACTTCCCTGAAARGGGATTGATTTCTGGGCCAAGGCTGGCACGACCTCCATGTACCCACCAGCTTTCCCTGTGTGTAACTCCTCCTCAGACTGTGTACAGTAAAATGCTTTGCCAAATGAGGATGTCATTGATAGCATTGCACCTTAGCTTCTAATGGAGATTTTTGTTTCCTRTGTATGCTTCCTTCCTGTATTGTGAGGCATTTTGAGAATGCTGGCACACTCCCTCCTGTTTGCCCAGCCAGGGTGTGTGTTTGAACTCTGATGTGTCTAATCAAATCTGTCTCTCTCATTTGGAGATTATTTTGCCACTGTTTATACACGGTAATAAAAACCAGATGAGCTGTTCCTTGTCTTCCTTGCATTTCAAAAATCAATAGCATGATGACATTGTGGGGAAGACTCTCCCTTCCCTGAGAGTGCAAACTGCTGGCACAGAGAGTGAAGGATGCAGAATTCCTCGTCTGGGAGGAATGGCTGACCCTGCTGACCATGCTGACCCCGGTTTTTAAAGCAGGGAGTGTGGCAGGGTGCCAGGCTGCCCTGGGCAGGGCTGGGCAGATGGAGCTTTGCTCAGGTGTGCAGGAACAGATGGAGCTGTGGCCATCAGCAGGAGGCACAGCCTGGTGCCAGGGAAGCCAGGCCTGAGCCAGCTCCATGGGCAGCACAGGGACCCCCCTGAGACCCCCTGACCGTGGCTCCTGTGTCCCAGGCTGTGTCAGCAGTGTCCTCACCCAGGGATGGACATGCACAGCTCCACAGGGACACCTGGTCCCTGCTGCCATCAGCTCCAGCCCCGCTCTGGGCACTGTGGCCCCTGTCCAGCCCAGGTCCCCCCAGCACTGAGCACCTGCAGCACTCGGTGTGCTCACCAGGAACYCTGTCTGAAGATAAAAAGCTCTTTCCTTCAGCTCTTCTTAAGAAGCTGATGTCAATTTGTKCTTCTGGGCTGTGTGTTAGGGAGTTCTTTCTCTTCATGAATGGAACAGGACTGCTGGGAGATGTTCCCTGAGTGGTATCACCATCATTATATGATGTCTCAACAGACAATAGGAAGATGGAAGATCCCAACTTTCTGAAAATCTTCTTACCTTTACTATTTCCCACAYTATGTTCTTTTTTTGGTATATTCACAGTTATAAAATAGTGTAGCTTCACTTCTGGGTTTTTAATTACATTTCCAAGGAGAAATTTACTTTATCAATTTGTTCTTCTGGTGTGTGTGTTGGGGAGTTTCTTCTCTTCATGAATGGAACAGGACTGCTGGGAGATGTTCCCTGAGCTTTATTTGAGGCATCAGCATCATTACATGATGTCTCAATAGACAACAGGAAGATGGAAGATCCCAACTTTCTGAAAATCTTCTTACCTTTACTATTTCCCACACTATGTTCTTTTTTTGTATATTCACATTTTGTACATTCATATTTTGTAGCTTCACTTCAGGGTTTTTAATTACATTTCCAAGGAGAAATTTACATTTTCTTTCTTCAACTCTCTCTTCAAGCTCTGTCATCTTGAAGCACTTGTTCATGTGCCAGACCTATTCTTTGTGACTTACTCCTTGCTTCTCCTCACCTCACACTGCTGGAGTGATTTTCAGATCATGCAAAGGAGAATCAAGGCAGGCTAGGTAGCTGAAAAAAGATTTCTCTGGAGAAATCCCCCCAGAGTAGAGCATTGCTGAGGTTGTATGCTGGGAARAAGCTATTTGATTTTGCAAGATTGGTTTTAGTGCATTTGGCTTTAATGCAGTTTCTGCAGCTGATGACAAACACCCCAAAATCCTGTTGGCCCAGGTGGAGCTCCAGGCTCCCCCCCAAGCCCCTGCAGCCACCAAAGCTCTGGGAGAGAGGCTGGGAGCAGCCTCTGGTCAGGAATTCCCAGAGATTTCTGGCAGAGATGTTGTTCCAGGCTGGGCAGTGGGAGCTGCTGCTGCCCCTGGAATGGGAAATTCCACTCTGGCTCTGAATCCTGCTCCCTTTCCAACCTCTAAAGGCAGCATTGTCCTGTCCAGCCACATTGCAACAGATGTTGAGAAGGTTTGATTTGGTTTTTAAATTAAGGATGGACTTTTGTTAAGGAAGCTGAACTAACAGGCAGCATACTGCTGGAGAAAATTCTCCTTTTTTTGGTTTATTTGGGTTTTTTAGCCTGCTCTCTTAGGCTGAAGGATTTCTGCAACATTCCCTGTGTTCCTCAGCAGAATGACTCCACTGGTTTTGGGGGAAGTAGGAAAATGTCTTTTGCTGACTGGTGTGCTTCATCCTGGGCACAGATCTGAGGTGTATTCAGTGTAGCTGCAAATAAGTCACTCTTTTAAATGGGAGATTTCAATAGTTAAACACCTGCAGGGATGTCTGTGAGCAGCTGCTGATTAAAAATAAAAAAATTGCAGCACATGACACAGTTTTCTCCTACTTGAGGTATTGTAGTGGGAAATAAAGGATGATTTCTCACATAGCTGTTTTCAAAGCCTGACTTTTTCAGCATTTAGGCAGWGCCATTAAGTGTTTTAGCTTTGTGTGTTAGACAGTTCGCTGTGTTTAGTGAATTTCTCTCACTGGATTAATTTTTGACGCTCAATCCTCATTTAGAAAAAAAGAAAAAAAGGTGTGTGTGTGGGAGTTTTATTTCCCAGAGGTGAAAGATGCTGTTTGAAGGCTAATGCACACAAGGAGCCTGTGCCCATGGAGGGCTCCCCCTGAAGAGAAAAACAGGACCAAGCCTGGCCCTGAGGAGCACTGATGGTGCTCAAGGGCAGTGACCTCGTGGAGCAGTTGGAAATAAATCTGGTGGTGCTGGGGCTGCTGTTTATTCCTGTCAGAAAAGCACATCCAGTTTATTTCATCCCTCTCAGGTACTCCTTGGGGCAGCACCCAGGGGTACCCTGTGCAAAGGCCTGGCTGTCTCTGCAGCTGCACTCTGGAGGCTGGTTGGGTCCATAATCAATATCCAGAGGCTGGTTGGTTCCATGATCAATATTCAGAGGCTGGTGGGCTCAATAATCAATATTCAGAGGCTGGTTGGGTCAATAATCAATATCCAGAGGCTGGTTGGTTCCATAATCAATATTCAGAGGCTGGTTGGTTCAGTAATCAATATTTAGAGACTGGTTGGGTCAGTAATCAATATTCAGAGGCTGGTTGGTTCCATAATCAATATTCAGAGGCTGGTGGGCTCAATAATCAATATTCAGAGGCTGGTTGGGTCAATAATCAATATCCAGAGGCTGGTTGGTTCCATAATCAATATTCAGAGGCTGGTTGGTTCCATAATCAATATTCGTAGGCTGGTTGGTTCAATATCAGTTATTCAGAGGCTGCAGGACCCCCTAAGTTCCCAAATATAATGTTCTGTCCTGAGACACTCATTTTGCCCAATTTGATAGGCATATTGGTGTGTTTATCTAAAAAAAATACAGAGGTATTTTTAGCTGCTGTTGGTATTAGAATGATTTATTCTTAATGCCAGGGAAAGAAGAGTGAGAGCAAAGGCTCTTGAATATTTTAATAACATAATTTTGATCTATTGGGTGGAAGTTAGGAGGATTATATGGCCTTCTAATTCAGAATATGGCTCATCAGGGCGGAGACTCTCCCAGGAATCACAAGAAATGCGTRATTCTGTGCAGATATCAGGGGACTGATAGAGTAACTGACAGTAACTTGCTTAATTAACACAAATTACTGTGAAGTTCTCTGGACTGCATTATGGGGTTGCATGTCCTCCCTGTGGGGAAAGGCAGAGGAATGAGCTTGCTCTTTTATTTCATCTGTGGGTGGTATTTACCTGGTTTTATCTTGCAGTAAGGTAGAAAAATTATAAAGAAAGGCCTCAAAAAAAATCAAGCCTGCTCTCCTAGRATCAGTCCCTGGCCTTGTCAGCTAACCCTTTTGCAGGTTCCCTTGTRAAAGCAATCCTGCTGTGTTATATATAATTTACCCAACATAAACCCAGAATCCAAAGAATTTATTACAAAATGTCAAATTATTTCTTTCTCAACATACAAAGTGCATRTCTTAACAAATGAATAAGTAAATAAATAAAAATAAACCCTTCCCTTTTAGAGCAACCTCTAGGATCTGGAACAAGATTTGTTATGTTCTTTGTGGTAATGGACCAAAAAATAGCCATGAACTTTCTTTAGGGAACAGTTAAAAAATACCATTTCTTTTTTATTTATTTACTTATTTATTAATATATGCACTTCGTATGTTGAGAAGGAAATAATTTGACATTTTGTGATAAATTCTTTGGATTCTGGGTTTATGTTGTGTAAATTATATTTGTGCAAACTGAATACAAGCCTAAATTTGAATCATCASTTTTCTTGCCCATGAAACTGATGCCCATTTAATGCTCCTTTCATGGTGACTTTCAGCTGAAGCTCTGAAGGGGTTAGCAGCAATTTGTTTCCCCTGTCTGCAGCTGAAGTTTCCTTGAAAAGTTTCATTAACACACTATCATGGTTTAAAAATAGAAACTCAAGAGAATTACTCCAACTCAAGTAATATAATGCATCAAGAAGCTTTTCATTTTATATTATAATTATTCCAAAGCACTTCAACCTAGCCACTTTTCCATTACGAAAAGAATTCTACACCATTTTGTACCCAAAATTGCATTTCTCAGAAATTCTATGCCTGTGTGTAGATAACTTGCAGTGCTCCTATTGTCCTTGTTTCTTCTCTGCTGTGGAATTAAATCCCAATGTTTAGAAAGCTCCTAAATGAGTTTTGTTGCTCTCTGTGTGCACAGAAGAGCAGAGAAGCTGCAGTGCCCTGTGGATTGGAGAGCATGATGTGGGGGATTTCTTGCTCCAGTAGCTACTGATGGGGTGCTTTGCAAGCCCTCCTTCTGTAGGAATTCTACTCAGGAAAAGTTCATTTCTCTCTTTTTTCCCTTCCTTCCAGACCCCAAAAGAAGAAACTCATATTTATAGTGCACAGGCAGCTGGACAGTTCTTAAGTGTTTAGATACAAACTATGTGTATASTAACTTCACCTAAACATCTGCTGGTGTTTTAAATACTAAATAAATAAACAAATAACCTTACTGCTGTGCTACTTTCTCTGGAAACTGGATCCCAAGGAATTCTCAGTCAGCTGCTTMAACTGAATGGAAACTCAACTTTGAAAATACAATTTGCCTGCTGGCTTGACACTTACAAATGTCTACTATTTATTTTGGGCAGCAAATTATTAATTTTCTTCTGGGCACGTCTTTTGCTTGTTTGGGGATAGTTCTGGGAGGTTTTTTTTCGGTTGGTGGTTTGTTTGGGATTTTAATGTGTGTGTTTACATACAGTGTGGGCTGAACAGGATCAGAGACTGGCAGGGCAGAAAGGAACCTCTGGATGTGCCCTGGTCCCACCAGAGCTGGGCAGGGACACCCAGATCTGGCTGCCCAGGTGGCTTTTGGGTGTGTCCAAGGCAGAGCCATCCCAGCTGGAACATCCCCAGGGCTCAGCACCCTCCAGGTRTTCTGAGGGAACTCCTGGCTGCCCCTGTGTGCTCACTGCTCTGCTCCTGTCACAGCACCACTGGGAACAGCCTGTGMTGCTTTTACTCCACTTTCAGGTGTTTGTACACATTGGACCTTCTCCAGGATGAGCAGCCCCAGCTCTCTCAGCCTTTCCTCACCTGAGGGATGTTCCAGGACCTTCAGCAGCCCTTTGGTGGCTCTGTCCCTGTTTCCCCTGTCCTGGGGATGTCAGAGCTSGGAACAGCACTCCAGGGATGGCCTCACCTGTGCTGGGTGGGAGGTGAGGAGGATGTTCTCCTGCTGGCAGAGCTGTTCTGTGGGAATCTACAAAATTTGAGGGTTTTGGGAAAGCTGCAAAAGGCAGGCTTCAGATACAGCAGAACTGTGATTGGAGCTAAGCAGCAGCTATGAGGCAGGTCAGCAGAAAAATTATTTAAACTGTCGAAAAAGCAAGGGCAAATAGAACAATGGCCTGTGTATTAACGCTTGTCTGAATAGCTCTCTAAGCTGCAGAAAGTTTATCTAGCAAGATATTAGTGAAGTTAAAGCTTAATAATGGAGCTCTCTGCGTTGTGTTTTAAGGCTTACAAGCGTGTATTGTATTTGAAATAAGCAAGCATTGTTTAACCAAAGGTATGTGTGCTTATGGTGATTGGATAGAACTACTGTCAATATGCTTTTGCTTTGTGGGATTGGTCAAGAAGCTTATRAAGTAAGTTGTAACATTAAGTTTTCCAGCCTGCTGCTTAAAATGTGAGCTGCTGGCATCTTCCCATTGTCATAATCATGTAATGAGACGGATGTTGAAAAATAAACAGCGCGAGGCACTTTCCACAGCAGTCCCGTCTCGTTCATGTCTGTAAATAGCCCGTGGCCGGCATCACTGTTCCTCTCCCAGATCCTCCTCTCCAGGATGCTCTGGCCCTTCTCTGCAGTGTTTTGGGAATGCTGCTGGCTGTTCAGCCTGGCTGCAGCACCCCAGGACCTTTCCAAYCCCCAGGATCCTGGCATTTATTGGTGCCCGAGGTTGTTCCTCCCAGCTGTGGAACTTTGCCAGCCCATCTCACCCTCCTGCTGGGGCTGGCAGCAGGAGCCTTTTGTCTTATTGCAAAAGTCTTATTACAGTCACCTTCTCATGATGATTTCTCATGGGCAGCTCCTCACAGCACTGACTCCTTCACAGTACAGCCAACAAACTCCAACTCCCTCCTCACACCCTACCCTACTCTTCTATAGCACTCATCATAACGGGGCACAGCTGTGGCCTGTTAAGGGCAGGCCTGTTCCTAGTCTTTGGTGATCAGTACAGCTGCAACTCCTCAGGTGTGACACTACCTTCTGCACTATCTYTATTTTCTTACATTCTATCCCTCCACAGGAGCCCCTGGGGTATCAGCCTGTCCTGTGCCACAGCAGTGTCACTGTGCCCCACCATGACATCAGTGGTGGAGGTGTTTAACTGGACTGAGCCCAGGATCGACCCCTGTCMCTGGGAACTGAGGCACAGCCTCACCCAGAGCTCCCTGGGGCTCTGAAGCCACCCCAGCAGCTGGCACCTTGCTTGTTCATCTCCCCTCCACATCCATCCCTTCAGCTGCAGGTTTGGGAGGGAGCTCAGCAGCATTCCCTGATTTCCTTCTGCACCCCTGTGAAACACTCAGGTGGGCAGGTGCAGCAAAGCCATCACTGCAAAGTCACACAGATTTTTCCTGGAGCAGCAGTCCTTCCCCATTAGCTCCCTGTCCAGATGGCTGAGGACATGGTGGGGCAGAATTAATGGGTGCTGGGGAATCCACCTGCAGGTGGGACAGGCAGCCAGGCTGGCAGGCAGGCGGAGAGCCCTGAGAAAGGTTGTGGCTGAAGGACACCACTGTTGGRAACACAGATGAAGATATATTCCTGAACTCAAGGAGGAAACACAGAGGGAGCAGTACTGCATGGAATGATTAGATGACTGACTAATGAGCCTTGAGGGGCAAGGAAATTGGCTACAAAAGCAATTAAATAAGCACCTGACATTCCAGTGTACTCTGTATAAACACTGAACTTTTACCATGTTTAGTTGGCAAACCAAAACGAGTGCTGTTTAAGCATACAAGGCAAATTGCTGGAGGAAGAAAAAAATCTTAAAAAAATCTGTGTTAAACAGATTGTTCTTCTGAAAATGTGTTAGTAAATGCTTTTCYCTGTCAGGAGGTGTGATAACACATTGCAGTGCTAGCACTGTAAATCACTGTCCACAGTTTTCATTAGTTATTTTGGATATTCAAGCCAATATTAAACTCYATGTTCTGCTTTAATCTGTCTATTGTTAGATACCATTACATAATATTAGGGTTTTTTTGTCCACTTTAGGGACAGAACTTCTGCATAATAATCCAAATATAAGTGACAGAAWGGTCATTTTGCATAAAATCTTGTAGGGGGATAGAATATAAGAAAATAAAGATAGTGTAGAAAGGAATCTCACACCTAAGGAGCTGCAGCTGGGCCAATTACCAAAGATCAGGAACAGGCCTGACTTTAGCAGGCCACAGCTGTAAGCAATGAGGAGAAGAGTGCTAGAACAGAGTGGGGTGGCTGGGTGAGAAGGGCACTGGAGTCAGTGGCTGCTTTGTGAAGGAGAAAGAGTCAGTGCTCTGAGGAGCTGCCCACGAGAAACACCAAGRAGGTATGGAACCTTTGGGATAAGGAGACAGCAGGATGGAATTCCTGCAGTAGGATGACAGCACAGTGTGATGAGCCAGCACAGGACAGCTGTTTGTGTGACATAGGAGGGCATGTGTGAAATGCACCTGGGCAGGCGCTCGTCAGCTTGGAGTGTGGTCAGCCCAGCCATGGACCTCTAAGAAAGGGATGTTGACAGCAAAAGCAGTTAAATGAGACTTTTCCTTTTGGCAGATGGAGGTTTTGAAGTGTTTTGACTGTCCTCAGTCCCAGGTACCTGTACAGTGTGAGAGGGCTCTGGCAGGAAGGTTTTTCCTCCAGGCTCGGGTGGTTACACTGTTTTATGCTAATTCTCATCACAAAGAACTGTGCTTACCTTGTGTGTGAGGGCAGGGAGCTTCACACCTTCTACAGGCAGAGGGGAATTTAGCCACAGGATGGAATAGAYGTGGATATTGGCCTCAGCTTTCTCCTTCCAGTGAACTTTCAAATTACTTGGTTAAGAACTTCACTTCTTGCCCCACCCGGTGGAAGTAACACCTTTGGGATTCTGTTGTCAGGCAATTCAAGGTCAGCAAGAGACTTGAAACACAGTCCCAGTGAGCCAAGGATGAAGTGTTCATAATATTTTAAGAGCAAACCAGAGTCTCTGGTAATGTTGCTGGTCTTCAGCCAGGTGCTCAGTAAGTCTCTGGCAGCCTTTCCTGTGAGGAGGTGCTGGAAGTGTCACTAATTTTGTTCTTCCTGGTAAATGTGTGTAGCTAAAGGAAGAAAGTGGCAATTTTCGAGTGTCAATTGGAGTTGTAACTATGTGTGACAAGGAGCTGTGCTGGGAGATTGAAGCAAGTGATTTCTCTCCTCTGGAACCAACTGGAAGCAAAGAAATCAGGTGGGAATTTTTTTTTTTGTGTAAGAGGAGTTCGAGTCACTTCTCAAAAGTGTTGAATAATGTTATATTTGCTGCCAGAAAATAATGCTTGGTCTTTTAAGGCAGTCTAAAATTAATCATGTGTTTGTTTCTTAATTGCCTCATTAAATTCAGGTTCAAAAGTCCTCCTGTACTTGGAAGTCACAGTATGCACTGCTGAACCCCATAAATGTTGTGTATGCCCTGGTTCCTTCAGAGGATAAGAATTCTGGATTTCTGAGCTGAAAGAGCTTTATTATGAAGTGACATGTCTGGCTTTAGAGACAGAGGTGGAATTGGTACATCTGAAATTAATGAATTATATATAAGGACTGATACCAGCCTTGCTTCATGAGTTGGCCTTGCTATTTAGCCTCAAGCAGAAGCAAGAAACACACACACAAAAAGAAACGTTGTTAAGGTAGAAAGTTAAATATTTAATGCCATTGTCTGCTGTATATTTTCCTTTTGTGTGTTCATGGAAATATATTTTGCAACTGGAGGCAAATGCTATTTAAAATACAGTAGTGGCAGAAGGGGCATATTTGATTGAGGCACCGAAGTGCTAGACTTTGTAAAAGGTGTGAGAGAAAATTCCTGGATTAGCCTTGAAATTTTCACTGCAATCTTCCCTTTTCTTTGGGGTRTTCTGGGTCTCATTTTGGCTTTCATTTGGGATTTGTGTGTACCAACTCTCCTTTTCTTTCCTGTTTTAATGAGGTGGATGAGCAGGCAGCAGTAAGAGCTGGTTGTTTTCGCAGTAGAGTTGTGTCTTTCAAGCCCTCCACAATGCATTCTGTCAGTGACAACACGCAAAATGTAACACACATCCTYGTGTGCTGCCTTCTGTCATAAAAAAAGAGGTTTTGTGAGCCTGCTGGGTCCAGAAATAGCACTGGAATTTCTGTTTCTTGGGCTAACCAGGAGCTGGATGTTACACAAAGGAAGGYGCTGGGGACAGAACGGATTTTTAGCTGAAAACATCAGAAATTGTTAGAAAAATGTAAACTTGGGTATTTTTTTTTGTTGCCCTGGAAAGTGTGGTTGGAACATTAGGGTATGCTCAGATTTTTAAGATCTGATTTGTTGGCAATGCAACCTGTTGGCAGCTGCACAAGTTGCAGTAAATTTGTCCTGGATCRCTGTGTAGAAAGGTAGATGTTGTTTCAAGGCTTTTGGTATTCAGCTGAAACTAGAATTAYATACAGATCCTGATGTTTTGCTCCTTAAAGAAAAGAAATCATTGTAGCAYTTGTTAGTTTTCTCATTGGAAGATCTGTTTTTAAATCAGTTTGCGTGTTTGTGTCTGTRCTTGCTCTCCAAGTGGCAGGAAGGGCTTAGTGAGCTTCCCTGGGCTTGGAATTTTAGCTTGGGTCAGGAGCCTGCTTTTCTGTCAGATAAAGGCAACACTTTATTTCTTCTACAGATCTAGATTAAATTTTGAGTTAGGCTTTCCTTGTAAGATCTTTTAATATGAAAAAAAGCTGTTCCCAGTGGGTGGAAGAAGGAGGAATATCCTGATCACAGTTGTCTTGTTTTGGACTCAAGTCAGAAATCTACAGCCAATTCTCCAGGYGTTTTACATGACAGGCAGCTCCAACACATGTGTGTGATCACATAGATATGTCCACAGTAACTTTATTTCACTCTTATCCAGAGCTTAAAAACCCCTGTGTCTGCAACCTTGAGTGCTGCCAAATGTAGCTGAATAATTGCTTCTCCAAAAATCTGATTTGCGTAAGAAGAAAAATGTAGCCCCAGATTTTGGAAAGAGAACTTCTATGGGCAGTTAAAATGATGCAGGACTTGTTCCTGTAGGGGGGTAGAATATAAGAAAATAAAGACAGTGTAGAAAGTAATCTCAYCCCTAAGGAGCTGCAGCTGGGCCGATTATCAAAGATCAGGAACAGGCCTGACTTTASCAGGCCACAGCTGTAAGCAATGAGAAGAAGATGCTAGAACAGAGTGGGGTGGCTGGGTGAGAAGGGAACTGGAGTCAGTGGCTGCTTTGTGAAGGAGAAAGAGTCAGTGCAGTGAGGAGATGCCCACGAGAAACACCAAGAAGGTATGGAACCTTTGGGATAAGGAGACAGCAGTGTGGAACCCCTGCACAGGATGACAACGTGTTCCCTGGGGCTGAACAGCCAGCTCCAGTGCTCCTGGTGCTGCTGGGAGGCTGGGCAAGCACAGACCCTGTAAAGGTCACAAAACCCAGTGTCATTGCACTGAGCTTTTTGGAGCACTGTCACCAGTAAGAAGAGCTGGTTTAGGTTGTTACTTGAGATAGGGCTGGCAGGCACGGTGGGCAAGAGTGGTAAAAGAAAGAAATGTGCAGCTTGGGGAAGACAGTTTGTAAATTAATTTAACTATTTTTCTAATTGCTGATTGGTTGAGGTTTTGAAGAAACACAAGCCATTGACCATTTAGAACAGAATGATAAATTAAATGCGTTAAAAGAAACTTTTAGATCACATAGCACTTAGAAYGTGATTTGGTCAGCTTTAAAAATATGAGATCTCCTTAGAAGWGTAAAAAATATGCTGCAACTTCAGTTATCTTCCCTATTGACTAAACCTGGTGCATGTGAAGTACATTATAAAGCATTAAAATGCAGKTATTGCCAGCATTAACCTGGCAGTGTTTCTGATTGTGAGGCTGAGGAGGAYGGGAGGTGAGGCAGCCAGCTCAGCTGCTCCTCAGGGAGCCTGGCTAGCCCTGGTGGCAGTGCCAAGGTGTGGGCTGGCCCTGCTGCAGTGTGTGCACACACAGCAGGAGCAGAGCACTGTGCTGGCATGGCCTGGGCAGGGTCTGTGCCAGGGGCAGGCTGAGCACAGGGCTCCCCAGAGCTCTGMTTGCCCTGGAGGGCTTGGCCAGGGCAGCTGGGGCAGCCTCTGCTCCTGTGGGGTGGGATTGGCTCCAGGTGTGCTCCCCACTGCAGGTGTGAGGAGCTGGGCAGGCACCGAGGTGATTCTGGAGCTGGATTGCCATGCCAGTGCTGCTGGGCTGGCACCGAGGTGATTCTGGAGCTGGATTGCCATGCCAGTGTTGGGGTGGTGTTGTGCAGGCACCGATTTCGTTCTGGAGCAGGATTTCCATGCCAGTGCTGCTGTGCAGGCACAAAGGTGACTCTGGAGCTGGTTTTCCTTGCCAGTGCTGCTGGGGTTATGCTGGGCAGGCACAGAGGTGGTTCTGGATCTGCTTTGCCATGCCAGTGCTGGGGTGGTGTTGTGCAKGCACAGATTTCRTTCTGGAGMWGGATTTCCATGCCAGTGCTGCTGYTGCTCTGGAGATGWGCAGTGGAGCAGCAGCAGCACACAAGTTTGTGTTTACACATGGAGCCTCTCCTTCCCCCAGCGCTGTGTCTGGGCAGTGCCAGCTTGTTTCTGCAGTGATTGCAGATCTGAGAGGCTGCTCCAGGGCACAGTGTGGTGCTACAGCCCCTCACTGGGCTGGGAGTGCTCTGCATCCCCCAGGCTAAGGCAGGGAGCATCAGGCCTGGTACCCTGTTTTTTTTAAGATTTTCTAAGCCTTCTGATGTTGACATTCTTGTAGTGAACTTTCTCACACACTTTCTGTAAATAACTCATTGTTTTGCATTCCTTTATGGAGGAGGAGAAAGTTGATGGACTGTTGGTTTGTCCAGTGTCATTGGAGAGGTGGCACTGTCGCCCTCCAATTCGCTGTCACTTTTGGAAAACTATAAATGTTGGAGTCAGAAAATGAACTACCCTTTTTTCTTCACCTTGAGAACAGCAGTGTGTGCTTGTGTTCTTTTGTGTCCTACAGTGWCAAGGCACAGTGTGAGTATGGCAGGGACCCACCTGCATTTCCCATTTACCCATCCTGCTCTCAGAGCTCCGCAGGGCACGGCACTGGGAGCAGCCTGGCACAGGTGCCCTGGCAATTTTTTGGCTSTTTGTTTTTGATTTCAAGCCTTCAGCCAGGAATCCTAGCAGATTGCAAGCGTGCTGCCATGGAGTTTACGAATCTTTGTGCAATATTTTCAAAACAAAATGTGCATTGAGGATCTTCTTATAATTTGGATACAGATGAAGTGCAGCTGAGCTATTTTATCAGGTTGTGTCTCATGTGTTGATGTTGCAGAGTTGAYGTATAAATTGATATTGTAAGCTTTCCAGGGTTTTTGTGATTCCTGCAGGAAAAAAAAATAAACAGCTCCTCTCCCACCAGCCCAGTTACAGTGGAATGTGTTAGAAAGTAAATGAAATGACAAAGTGTCRTGGGCTGTGTTCTGATGCTGTTTGTTTTGGTTTAATACATAATTTATCCACAAGCTGATTGGTGTAGATTAACGTGGGCTGAATTGCCTTGTATAGAATAGATTGGGTTAGATTAATTATCTAACAAACAGTAGAGAAATCAAAGTTAAGTAATATGTGTTAATGTTTTAATGCCAATAATGTACTTTRAAAGAGCCTCTGTAATTAGAAAATTGGGAAATATGCACTTAAATCTCTTGTGCTGAATATTCCTGTTATAGTTGTTTTAAGTACTCCTGTAAAGGAGTCTATCATATAAGCTATCAGGAGATAGATTTGAAGGGTTCTTTCTTTGCTTTTGAAATAAATATTTACAGGAGAGAGGTYRCATTAATRAAATTATRGGTAATTTATCACRAAACCTGATGATTTTCTTTAGAATRAAATACTTGTGTCCTGCAACTACAAAAGTGGAGAGCAAATACCTTCAAATATTTTAAGGAAAATCAGCCATGAGATGACATAAATGTGTAGTAGGAGAAGTTTGGGTGATTCTTAGTCTCAGAACCAGGCTTCCTAGTAAAGATCTCTTTTCTTTTGGGGTGTTTTTTGCTCACATTTGCTTTGAAGTAGTTTCTGTAGTCAAAGTGTATCAAAATTAAAATGTATCAGCACCATATGGCAGTTGGCTCATTGCCTAAATAATGTATGTTCCATAAGTTCACTTAAGGACTGCTTTTCTTTGCTTGGAGAAAAATATTGTTTTCATACTCAAAAGACTGCCCTGAGATGAGAATAATCTGATGGGTAGAATAAAAAAGACTTTGTTCTGCATTTGGTATAAAATCATGATGATTTCCCCTTGTGTTTACTGATGAAGGGCAATTTAATTTTGGGGGGTGGTTGGTTCTTTGAATTTCTGGTATAAAGAATTGTGTGTTATACTTATTTCCCACAATATTTATTGCTTTAATAGTAAATGCTGTGTTCTGGGGCTCTACAAAACACAGGTTTAGCTGGGGGATTCACTCTCAACAATAGGTATTCAGAGGAGGCACATTTTGTTTTAAAGCATATGAAATAACTGGGGAAAGTGGAACTGTAAAAGTAGAACTGTATTCTACTGTTTTTTTTCCCCCTTCCAATCTCTGGTGGGAGTTCTGCTAGCTGAGGATCCAGATCCCTTCTCTTTTGGAAAAATTTAGGATTAATAATTCTGCTTCCTATGCCACTGCCTGTAGTGAAAACTGCACCGTAAAATAGCTGTTTGTTCCCTTTTCCAGAAAATCTTGAATTTATTGTAGTTACAGAATTATCTTAGGTGGAACTTCTCCTCATTTTTTCCCTGCTGCTGACTTAGTTAGATCCAGTGATCCCAGTTTTTCATGCAGCTCTTGGAGAAAAGCCATAAAARGTTTAGCTCCCTGAACTGTGATATGGACTTGAGGTGTAAAGTCTCAAGCTCCCAGTTTTTACTTTGAAAAATAAGGACTATCTTCATTTTCTTTTGGTTCCTGAAATTGTCTGCCTTTACAGCGTGAGAAGTTGCCATGGTTTTGGTGTGTGKGGGAATTTGCATTGTTTTACCATATAATAACAGAACAGGTTGGGTGGGAAGGGATTTTTCAAGGTCAACTAGACCAACCCCACCCCTAATGATTTTATTTCTGTGCCCAGTTTAGAACCAAAATCTGTGTGTTTTTCTGAGTAAATCTAAAGGTGGGGTTAGGGTGGTATTTTCTGTGCACACAACATAACTAAATTACTGGTTTGCTCAGAAACTTTAACCTCTCTGAAGGTTTTAGAGGTTTAGGGTTTTGCTTTTCCCTGCATCTGGCTCGAACAAATGGATGTGATATTTGCACTCCTCGTTCCTACTGCAGCCAAATGGTTTGAGTATTGATTCAGGGACAGATGTACGTTCTGTGCCCACCTTCAGCTGGGTGAAAACCTCAAACTCGCCTTGCAATTCTCCACAGAGAGAGATCCCAAATSAGGGAGGTTCTGCTTGGAAAGGTGGGGCTGTCCCTTCCTCCTGGCACAGCTGTGCCAGCTTAGCCTGGATTGCTGCTGTTTGCAGGGGGGTGTTTCCTTTATTTTGCAATATTTTGCAAAGCCAGTGAGTGCTGGAAAAGGAGTTCTCAGTGGTGTTTGGATTGTGCCTTGTAGGACAGGTGAGAGTTTTGGCTGCTGCTATTGGTGCCTAACTATTTTTGCCTTTTTTCTTTTCTGTATCTCTGTATCCTTTACGCAGAATTTTGGAGCTCTGTAGCCTATCTTTGCATTCCTAGCTGGTTTTCCCWGTGCTTTTCCCTGCCCTGATGCACGAAAAGACAAAACATATTCCAAAGCCTCCRTCCTTTCTTGGTTACTCTTAGAAACCAGGGCCAAAAAACAGCTCTTGGAGACACATTTTCACCAAGAAACTTTGGTTCAATCTGGGGGGGGAGAGTTGCATCACTGCTTGTACTCTTAACTGGTGCTTTTTTTCAATTATGTTAATTTACTAAATTTATGACTCTGTATTCAGCCTGTGGGGTGGTGAGTGTTGTGGACATTTTCCRTACCTGCCCCTGGAGGCCTCCAATAAAGATCAACCTTTGTGTTACCTCCTTGTCACAGACATATTTTATGAAAAACCCTTTTGCCAGGATCTTTTCTCCTGAGAAGCTTCAGCTTCTCCATRTTTTGCTGCTTTGGAGTGTGATTTGGAGAATTGTTTACCCAGCAAGTGAGTTGTTGTTACTTGATGACCAATGACAGCCACCTGTGTCGAGGCTGTGAGCAGTCACAAGATTTTATTACTCATTCCATTCCTTTCCTTCCTAGCCTTCTGATTATCCTTACCATTCTTTAGTATAGTTTTAATATATCATTTTCTTTAATATAATGTATATAATAAAATAATAAATCGGCCTTTTGAAACATGGAGTCAAGATTCTCATCTCTTCCTGGCCAACACTACTGCAATTGGTGACCCCGAGTGAGGAACATTCCCATGCCTTCTGTAGTAATGTTATCTCATAAAAAAAAAAAAAAAATAGTGTGTGTTGTTTCATTTCCAGGTTCTTTCAGGCATCCCCATCAGGACACATCTGTGTGGTACCTGCAGGTGTTACCCAGAGTGGGAGGTGAGATGTAGCACGGGGCGTGTGATGCCCCTGAGGCAGCAGCTTTCCTGCTGGGCCTGGCTGGTCTTTCACAACCCATTTTCCTCCTTTTTAGCCAAGTAGAACTCTGTAAAAGAAAAGTGTCCAACATTTCTAGCCAGAAGTGTGTAGAGCCTGTAGCTGGGAGCTGTCTTCTTGAAGGATGTAGGCAGAATTATTTCTTGTCCCTTGGGCAGAGGAGGGCATCCAGCCTGGTTTCCTACATTACTGTAGCAGAGCTCTAACCATTACACTGATGTACAGTTGTTTTCTGGGGCAGCTGGGTGCTGAGAGCCTCAGCCACTGTCACTGAGGGAAAATAGTGAGAGGCTGCAGGAGGATCTCAGTAGATGGCCATGGAGGCAATTCAGCAGAAAAATACATGAGRCAGWYCYARTACACATTAAACTRAGGGAGCTGGGGGTGTTTGRCCTGGAAAAAAGGAGGCTCAGGGGAGACCTTGTCACTCTACARCTYCCTGGAGKGTGGCTGTAGCCAGGTGGGGTTGGGCTCTTCTCCCAGGGAACCCCTGACAGAAYGAGAGGACACAGCCTTAAGCTGCACCAGGGGAMGTTTAGGRTGGACATCAGGAAAAAATTSCYCACTGAAAGAGTGATTGGGCACTGGAATTGCCTGCCCAGGGAGGTGGTGGGGTCACTGCCCCTGGCTGTGTTYAAGAACAGCCTGGATGTGGCACTCGGTGCCAGGGTTTAGGGGATGAGGAGGTGTTAGGTCATAGGTTGGGCTTGATGATCTCAAAGGKCTTTTCCAACCCAGTTCATTCTGTGAAATATGTGTATATGCATGTATATAATCCATATGTAGAAAGAGAGTGTCATAATGTACAAATAAATACAAAATTTTATATAGAAATATTTAATATATAAAAATATATATTATATATTTATTGTCACTGAAAAGTTCTTTCCTTAGGATTTTTCCTCCTGAGAAGCTGAGAGGCCTCAGGAACAAAATGTAACCAATGGTTATCTGCTGCTGTGGAACGCAACAGGTGCATCTGTGATTGGTCTCATGTGGTTGTTTCCAATTAATGGCCAATCACAGCCAGCTGGCTCGGACTCTCTGTCTGAGACACAAGCCTTTGTCATCATTCTTCTTTTTCTATTCTTAGCGAGCCTCCTGATGGAATCCTTTCTTGTATTCTTTTAGTATAGTTTTAATGTAATATATATCATAAAATAATAAATCAGCCTTCTGAAACATGGAGTCACCATTCTTGTCTCTTCCCTCATCCTGGGACCCCTGTGAACATGGTCATATATTTATATATAATATATACTATACATAATTATATATATTATTTAATAGATATTATATGTTATATAATATATATATATAATATATATAATATATTTTATATTTATATATATATAAAATATCTAATATATATGCAAAATGTATAAATATTATTTATAAGGGTTTACCCTTATTGCTAAAAGAGTGGCCAGGGCAGTACCTTTTGTGCCTCTCAGGCTGACTTGCAGGAGTGCAGGGGCTGTGAGGGGCGGTGTGCAAGCCCGGAGTGCCCGTGCCTTGCTCCTGTTCCCAGGCTGGCAGCGGTGAATGGGATCCTGAGGAGGAGCACAGGCTGCATCCAGCCCTCAGAAATTACTGCCATAGAGAAGTTGGAGGGAGGAARACACAGAAAAGCTGTGTGCTCCTTAATAGATTCATGGTTTGCAACGTTTCATAATTCCTTTTTGACTCAGTCATCTGTAGCAGTTGTATAAATTACTTTTAATGATGCAGTACTGCTGAGGAATTTTGGTTTTACTTTGCAGTGTGTCATTATTAGCTCTTAGGRAAAAAAACCCAACCCTGTGTTGTTYGGTCTGTATAAAGGACATGTAAGGAAAGGAGAGTGAATTCAAATCAAAAGGGAAAAGGAAATTTAAACCTTTGCCACAGATGTTTTCTTTGGGAAGGAAATTCAAATTGTTGCTTTGCAAAGTGAACTAAATGGAACATCTGTGACTTCTTGTTTTCCTTCTTCAAGACTTGAGTCTCTTTGGTTTCCACCAGTCTTAGAGATGCAGATTCATCCTGATCCTGCTTCCCGCTGCCTGTTAACTTTGGTTGGACAAAGCCTTTTATGAGAAGAAAGCTGAAAAAATGAATTGAGAAAATCATCACTGTGTGTGTCAGCCTGCTTGACAAAGCTGCTGGATGGTGCAGGCTGGGCAGAGGTTTGTGTGCAGGTTCAAATGTCAGTGAGAGGGTGCAATGCACAGGCAACCTGCCTATTGGGTTTTTTATAAGCAGGRAAAAGTAAGGAATTTCAAAGAAAAGCTGTTATATTTTAGTAGTCTTTTGGTATTTTGTAYTGGCAGCCCACAATAAATGAACCTTGATTAGCTCTGGTTACTCAGATTTATATTAACATTTCTCAGAGCTGCAGCCCAGAGGAAAGGGCTTATAGTGATTTAATCTGGCTTTTATTTTGATTCTGAAATAATTTGAGCTTTCCAGGATAAGTTGTTTAGCTCTTGAACAATTCCAGCAGCTCCATCAGGTTTCTTTGTTGTGGAGCAGTGCAGAGCTGGGTTGTGCTCTCACTCTTTCCTGTTTTTTCTYCTCTCCACCTTAGTACTTGATTCTTGTTTTTAAAAATTTGCTGGTTTTATTTTATCAGTGCTTATGTCAAGGAAACCAGATTTTAGATTTGAAGAATCAAGAAGAGCTGGATGGAAAAACTCRGATGCAAGTGTTGTAGTGGCATGGATGGAGAGTAGAATTGAAGTGRAATTGTAGCCAGTGTCTTGCATCCAAAAATGCAAATAAATGGGTTTTTAACTGGGTGTACAGGTCATAAAAATGACTGATTGATCTGTGAATGCCAACTGAAAAACAAAGGAGAAATAAAATCTGGGAAAATACTCAAATTCTGCAAAGGAAATGTTGTTTTCTAATGAAGACAGGTGATTTTTTTTTTCTTCTCCTTTTTCCCATTTCTACCATTACATTTCAAAAGTGGACATTGATATTTTGAAACCCTCCTGCACAGATATTTTGGTGTTTTGGGTATTTTGATGTGAGAACAGCAGTGTCTAAAGCCCTGCTGTAAGGAAGTGTTTGTGCCAGAGTAAGGGGCTGTGAAGAGGAAAGTGCCAGGACAGGCAGCAGAGCTGCAGCTCTGCTCCTCTGGCCTGATGAATTCTCTTTAATTGGGTAAGACACTGAGTCCAGGCAGGTCCATGGCCAGTTCTGACTCGATGCTGATGCCAGACCCTGTCAATGTGAGGAGAAGGAGCAAAGGTGACAGCTGGATGCTGAGAAAATGAAACCTGGAGCCCAGCATAGCAGGAGAGAGAGCTCTGCTCCTTCTCTGCCTGTGCTGTGCATCTACTGAGAGAGGGAAACTCCAGGAGTCCCTGAATTCTCACTTTAATAGTGGCCAAGTGTGTTTGTCACGCTACTGAACCCAAGGGAATGTTCCCAACTGCCCTCCCTGGTGAGGGAGGAGCTGCAGAGTTTGGGGAGCTCTGCCCTCAGTGCTGCAGCAGCAACAGCAGGGGTGTGCTCCATCAGTGCCATGTTTGGCTGTATTATCTCCAATTTCCATCCGGGGATCCCACCCAGGGCAGGAATTGGAGCTGCTGATGTTTGTGGCTGCCGCTGGTTCTTTCAGCAACCTGCAGGATTTGTTTCCTGGTTCCATCTTGCTGCTTTTCCTCACRGTGCATCAGTAATGCTGTCCCTTCCTTGTTTCTTGTCTTTGGGCAGTTCAGGGCTGTGCAGTGACCATGCAGATATTGAATTTAAACCTTGCTAATCACAGTGTTTGTTGTCTATATGGTTCTGGTTTGTACAGTCAGTTTTGGTTTTTTYTGTGTCAGTTCCTAGATTTTCCTATTCGTTCTAATGTTGGAGAATTGTAACATTGCATTTTAGAGCAAATCATGCAAACTCGGTTTGATGTTTAGCTTTTGTTATTTAATCTTTTCTCCTTGACTTAGATTTGAAGGTCTTTTTTTCATGTTATTTCTGTTACAGAAAAAAAAAGCATTTCTGACTTTTTACAAAAAACTTGCAATATTTATTCAGAGAGCATTTTTATTTTAAAGCATTTTATTTATGCTGCACTTTTACTTAATGTTTTCATTTGAAGCACTTAAAACTATTTTGAACATAAAAAGCCTTATCTATCTACAGCAGCATCTATCTATCTACCTTATCTATCTAAACCAGCAAAGCTATTTTACTGTATCTAAATTATTGCCTTTATTTTACTTTCTCTGACCTATGTTGTCTGGGCATCCAGTATCTCACAGGGGTGGATGTGTATGCCACACACCTTTTTTTTTTTAATGTAGTAACTCAATTCTGGCTAAGTTTTTGTGTCCTCTTAGTTTTATTGCAGGAATTGAGGGGAGGAATTCTTACCTTCTAGAAAAGATAACTASATCAGGTGGCTGCAAAGTGCTCTTAGGGTGTGACAGTGATGCTAAGCCAGAATCTGAACCTGTTTTTTAATTTATTTTTTTTCTTAATAAGGRGACAATTTTTGCCTTTTTTTCATAATATCAGTGTGGAGCAGTCAGTCAAAGGAGAGACAGGTGCATCCCATACACAATGTTTATTTGGAGGCCATAACATTGTGCAGCTATGAGGAGAATTAGTTTTTGTTGGGGAAGATGAAACRGGRAAGCCTTATAAATATGATTGCCTGGTAAAGGATTTTGAGAATATGGAAACTATAAGCGAGATTGAAATGAAAGCAAGCTTTGAGATCCCTCAGTTACTGAACACCTGGAAAACAATGGTATGGCTGGCTGAAGGTGATCCCCTTTTGATGGAACAACACCCTCTGCTTGCAGACAGGCCCAAGGGTCAGAGCAGACCCTACAGCTTGGCAGAAGGGGCGCAAGGAGGAGTTTTTAGGGTTTAAAATGGAACACAGTATGGTAATGTAATGATTCTTATAGGCTGTATGTAAATGCTGTAGGATTTGTATCTTGTACTGGATTGGTTGGTGAGAATCAGAATATTCAGCACAGAAGAAGATTTATAGTATTGTAATGGGAACCTGGCTCTCTCTTTACCCCTCCCTTGCCTTCTCTCTCTTTACCTCTCTCCCTCTTTGGGGCTGGTTCCAGCTGTGGCTGCAGCTCCCAGCAGGGCCCTGCACCCTCTGCAATAAACCCCACATTCCTGCCCTGGCTGCAGCCATCTCTGGTCTCCGTCCATCCTGACCATCCTACCCCCTGTTGCTCCTACAAGTTTTTCCTTCTGACGCTTGGTCTTTTAAAACATCTATCAGGCAGCAGAGAAATTCCAGAGAGTGTTTTTACTTTTTGCTCAGGAACACAGTACAGGCTATTTCAGTCCCCTTTAGCACTAAATTTAGACCTGTAAATTCAGTGTTCTCCTGTAATGTATTCCACACTTGAAGAGCATAAGGCCCTGGTTTGAGTTGTTGTAGGGCCATSATGCCTTAGGATTTTAGCYTTTCTATTTTTCATGTATTTGTACACCTGCAGTTTTTAGTGTATAACKCTGAACTCCACACACAGTGTGRGCTGCTGCTTCCCCACTTTGGGCAGACACAACAATTCCTCTCCAGGCCTGGGAGCCAAGGACTCCTCACTGCCTCAGGCCTGAGAGRTGGAAACAAAAATGAGCTGKGGRAGCAAACTTGGGGTRAATKACTTCATTACCTGAAGCTGTAGTTGGAATATTAACCCCCAATGTGCAAATGGACCAAACTTATAAAAGTGTGRAAATCTGTGACCCTTCATTCATTTTGGGTACAGCCCCTGGAGAGCTCCATCTRCCCTAAATGTACCYGAAGGCCCTTCAATAAATAGAACTGCTTTTTACTCCCTTAATTCTGTCTGCCATCTGTTTTTAGGCCGTCCCAACAAGGCAGCAGCAGGAAGGAYGAAGGAGTTTCTGGCTGCTGGGTCAGAATTTGGGTGTGCTCATGCTGGGAGCTGCTGTGGAAAGTGGAATTTGTTGAGCAGCCTCACTCTAATGCTTGTCCCCCTCCCCTGTCAGGACAATGGGCATTGTCAGGGCACAGCAGGGCACTTTGCATCCCCACAGCAGCRCCGTGGATAAACTGCCTTCATCTCCCCTTGCTATTGATCCATCAGCTTTCCTGCGAGCACTAAATTCATCCTTAAAAAATAATTAGCTCCAGTGGCTTGGCAGAATTCCAAGCAGGCAATTACATTCTGCCTGCTTAAAAATGCCCCCCGTAGCTGCAATTGGCTAACTTACAGTGACAGATGACTGTGTGTGTTGTGATATGGGTTCTGTGGGGCTTTTTATCAGTGGGAAATCTCCTGTAATGCTGCAAATCCTGCCCTGCAAGAACCCACTGACCAGCACGGCTCATTAGCCTGACAAAGGAAAGGAGCCATGGAAAATGTTTGCCCTGTGTTTTGAAAGCACAAAAAGAGAAAGATTTGCATGTTGCTTGCATGTTTCCAAATGTTGAAGGCATTTCCTGGAATGTGCCCTCTGGTCTCTGTGCACTGCTACATGGAATAAAAGCAAACCTGAGCCTSGCTTGTGTTGTAGAGCTCAGTGTTAACTATGGACTCAGGACTGACATTTGAAATGGTTGAGACAACAGAGGGAAGATTTAGTTTGTTAACTCTGGGACTTTGGGTTCAATTTGTTTAATGGCAGAAAAAACAGATTTGAGATAAAATATGTATTACCTTGTGTTTCCCTTTACAGGGGTAGTAAATAATTGAAAACCTGGGTGGATTTGTTGATTTTTTTCTTGTTGCTGTTTTGACAGAGGAAATACAACTTGAAGTGTCTAAATAACTTGTATCTGGTATTAAATGGTTTGARAAGACCGGGAGAAAATGGTGATGTTTAGATATTTGGTGTGGAGCACTACATRATTGAAATAATCCTAAAGGAAGGGGAGAAGAACCTCCCATCTCCTTCCACWGCTGAAGAGCAAAGCTACATTTTGATAAAGAAAAATCATCTGAGTGAACATGCCTGATACATTTTTCTGATTATTTAAATTTTGTGATGTTTGTATTGGTGAAAGAGGTAGAATGGAATTTTTGCATTTCCTGGGCTTTTTTTGTTTCCACTTTTTTCATTATTGGTATGCTCAAAAGGGCACACCTGCTCTAGGCATTGAGTCCTTGCAATTCCATAGGGYCAGTGGAGTATTTCAGGAGAAGGGCATAGAAGTAAAAGTGTTTGCAGCCAGTGCAAGGGCTTTTCTGCCCTTCTGTTTTGTCTTCTGGCTAAGGAAAACCAAACCTGCTTTTAGGAGTTTGCTTTGCAGTGTGAAACTCTGGCATCTCTGCCAGGATATGCAGAGTTAGCAAAGCTTGCAAATTGAAATCTGAAGAATTAATTCTGGTCTTTCTAGCTCAGGAGTTTGAGAATTAAAAGTCAGTTCTTTACTAATCATGAAATTGGCATAAATTTTAATATATACTTCTTTTTAAGAGGGGTTTATTCTAATTCCTTCTAGATGCAGAGTTTTGGGGAGATGACAGTAGAATTTTTAGGCAGTTATTGTTTCATATATGTGTCCCTGCTGTCTGAAATACAAAGGATCAACATTGCATTGAATTACAGAGGGTTGGACAGTTTCACCCATTGTGAAGAGCATAAAATAAATAATCTTATCAATCTTGCCTATTATGACAGGAGTGTTCTGCTGAACAAGGGACAGAAATTTGCTTTTGAAGAGTTTCATTTAATCTTCTCCTAGCATTCTAAGTGTGGTCAAGGTTGTTGGTTGTATAACCTCTTAGAAAAAAAGAATTGAGCATGATTTTAGGAATAACACAGTAGCTCAGATGGTTAATGCATGTTTGGGGACTCATCTTGTTCCCTTTTCTTTTGCAGTTCTGTTTAGTTCTGTCTCTAACCAGTCAAAGCTGCCTGGAAATTGTGGAGGCATCTCTATAACCCAGCATCTATTGTTAAATGGAATTTTACTTGRGACATGAGCAGAATAGCTGTTCTTGATTTCTGGTGTGGCTCGGCAGTGCAAATTCCCCTRGACTGTGAAGAAGCAAACCCTCAGGTGTTCCATCACCCACTGSAAAGTTTCCTCTGCTGCAGGATTAATGTGGGTTAAACTAAATGTGTGTTGTTTGTTCTCTTCAGCATCCTGAGTTCTCTGTGCTGCCCATTTTGACCCAGGGACTGCMGCATTCTGGAGGAGCCCTTAGGTTGTCCTCAAGGTGTTTTTATTTGAATTATTGAGAGCTTTTGTATCCCTTTCTGGCTGAAGGAGTGGCTGCACTGTGGACCACTATTCAGAGTGAAATTGGTGTTTCCTGTGGGTGAGGACAGCTACAACCCCCCCTGCAGGGATGGAATGTGTATGAAGCCATAGCTGATGCTGCAGTTAGCTTTGAAACTGTGACAGATGAGTAATGCCATGGTTGACTCTCACAATTAAATGCAAATATCATGTATATGTGTTAAGAGAAGTTTTATAGATTTAATAGTTAGGTTTTTCTCCCTTGTGTTGTTATCCAGGGGACAGTGTGGGTTTGGGACATTTGGGAGGGTGGGATTGTCACTATGGGCACATCTGACATCCAGTCAGGATTTAAGGAAGWAAACTCCTCCACTGGACAGTGAAGGAGGAGTCAATGGACAGAACTTTGGAAGGAACTCAAGGGTTAAAAGGTGAAGCCTCCATTGTGTGGGTGAGCACATGGTGGGAAAATCCTCTGCTCCTGGTGCTGGAATATTTTCTCTATTCATTCTTCTGTTGTATTTTTGATAAAGTTTTATTAAACCTTTCAAAATTTTTGGAAGTGAGCAGCATTTCCCACCAAATCAAACCCTAATGCACCCATCAGTCAGTTTGCCAAAGCTGAGCTTGGGACATGGGAAGCYAAACACCTGCAGAACTCTGAGTATGCATCCCTCGCTTTCTTCTTGTCTTTCTGGCAGTGCTGGGTRCTCTGGGAAATGCGGATCTCTCACTTCCCATCGTTGCCCAGGGGGCTGTGCCTCAGAGCAGTCTGTCCAGCTGGCTGTCCACAGATCAGTTATTTCTTCCCTGGAAGGTTCAGTTACAGTTTTCCAAGGCTGAGTTTGTGATCCAGGGAGGCACAGGGCCTGTGGGATCCACAGCTCTGCCTCTTCAAGTGGTTCCTGTTCCTTCTTCAGCCGTGTTCCTGGGCATGAGAGCTGTCTTGGAGGAGTCTGGAGAGGGGCACCACAAAAAAATACAGATGGAAAGAGGCTGAAAACTTGAGTGTCAAGGATCACTTGCTTTCTGTGTGCTAGGGATAGATTGACCCCTGTCTCTCAGAGACGGAAGAGGGGGTTTTAGAGCCCACAGATGAGTCGCTGTGGCTGTGCTCTGTCTGTGGTCTCTGCTGTCTCAGTGCTGCTTCTCCCTTCTGGGGTAGCTCAGAAACATTGCTTTTTGCAGTGATGGATGGCAGAGGGCTGTGGTTATCTTGTCACTTRTTCCTCCTCTGGGCACAGCCTTGGAGCAGCTGAGCATTCCCAACACCACTGCTCCCATTCTGATATCACCAGACTCATCACAGCTCCTCTGGAATCTTCTTGGGTTGTGTTGTTCAGGGGAACCACAGCTTTTATTGCTGAAGGCCTTGTCAAGGCTGAGTTTGGATCAGTTTGGAAATACTGACTGCCCACTGTGCACTGGGAACTTGCTTTTAGAGATGGAAATGGCATTCCAGAGCCATGGCCTGTGCAGGAAACATTTGCTTCTGCTGAGCCTTCAGTTAGAAAGTCACTTTAGCGTCACATTCACATTCTCTGAAAAATCCCTTCTCCCAGGATTTTTCTCCAGGGAAGCTGAGAAGCCTCAGAGTAAAGGAAAACAATTCTTATCTCATTTGCTTCTCCTGTGTTGTGCTCATGTGGAATGTGTTTGGAGATTGTTTACCCACAGGTGATTGTTCCATTGCATTCTGCTGGGAGCTGTTTTCACTCTTTGGCCAATCAGGGCCAGGCTGTGTCAGGGCTCTGGAAAGAGTCAGGAGTTTTCATTATTATCTTTGAGCGTTCTGTAAGTRTCCTTTCTGTATTCTTTAGTATAGTTTAGTATAGCATTCTTTAATATAATATAGTATCATAAAATAATAAATCAGCCTTCTGAGAATGTGGAGTCAGACTCATCATTCCCTCCTTCATCTGGGGGAATGCAAATACAAAACTTCGGATCTCAAAGTAATACATTAATTGCACAAGTCCTGTTGAAAACTTGGGAAGCCATTGAGACGTGCAAATTGGTGATTGATTTTTAATTGGATGATGACAAAGTAACTAACAGTGAATGCTAACTGARAATTCAAACCTCTGGGAAGACACTCGCCCACAGAGATCACATTCATGCTGGGTTTTTTTGTTTTTAAACAACTGAAGTCCTCCTCAGTCACATGTTTGGTGTTCTTTTCATTCAGTAGACCCACAGTGAAACAAGCAAAGTTCCCACTGGTGCAGARCTGGAGAGAGTGAGGAGCAGCTGGAGGCTGAGACTTTTTAGGTAAATCCTTCTGGAGAAATCACAGGAGTCTCTTACATAATGGAAACATCCTATAATTTTTCCTGTTCCTTTCTCCCTTGTTGCCACACATTTCTGTTGCCAGGGAAACAGATCATGAATTGTTCATAGTAAGTGACCTTGTCATTGCTTTTATACACGCCATGAGTTATTGTGCACAGGATATTTATAGATTAATAGAGGTGATTGTGACTGCCTGAAGACAAGCAGGTTTTGTTTCATTTAATTTTTTTTTCCTACAGAATAGGAGGCTAAAAACCCTAAGAGARGGAAATGCTGGCATTTGTTTGCAGAATCAATCTTTCCATTATTCAGATGGGSCGAGCAGGGCCAATAAGCCAGAAGGCAGCAGGGTGAAGAGTGGTCAGCTCAGCCTCCTGCAAGCAGTGGTTTCATTTGATGTTCTTCKGGGCTGGACTTGGATATATTCACATTTACTTTTGTGTTTGATATTTTCAGAGGGCCGGAATTCTTTTAAGCTCTGCRGAAAACATTCTTTGTGCACAATTTTTAAATAACAAACCAAACAAACAACAAACAAACAAAAAAAACTTGTGTCAACCATTCTACATGGTAAAAGCTGTTGCTTATTCTCCTTGTGCTGACATTCTGTACARAAGTTAATTAAAATAAAGCTCTATGAACAATTTAAGTATTCATAATGAAGAGATAAATGAATCATGCTAGTTCAAATAGAAAAATAATGCAAAGCTTGTCTGAGATCCACAGAAGGCTTCTTAGTCTTTTTATGCATTCAAGAAGAAAAAAAGGATTTTATTACATAATCACCCTTACAATCCTCTTCAAGGCTGTGTTTTGTAATTATTATTTTAATCTCAGAAGAGGTGTGGTAAGGTCTGGATTTCACATTGAAGCTGTRCTGAGAAGGCTGAAGCTGATGTTTGCCATGTGGCTCTAATGGTGCRTTGGAGCTGTGCCTGTCTGCACCCMCCAAACCCTCACTCCCTGARGGCCCAGGGCACGCAGAGGGGACAGGGCAGGGTGATGGAGCCACCCAGCCACTTTCCAGCAAGGCTGCACTGCCTGGGACAGAGCTGCTCAGGTGGGGAATTGGGGCAGTCCATGCCTACAGCCCAGGTGAGTGGCACCACCTGAAGCTGAAGGTGTTTGGGTTCACTCCTCAGGCAGAGCAGGTGACATCTCAGAAAGCCCCATGTGTGATGATGCTGTAGGATTTACCCCACAGGACAGGGAGGTGCTGTATTGGCAGGGATCCTCGTGCCGGGGAGGAATGATGGATCTGACTCCATGATCTCAGAAGGCTGATTTATTACGTTATGATACTATATTAAAGAATATAGTATTATACTCTTATAATAGAATTTATACAGAATATAGTATTATAAACTATATAAAGAATATAGTATTAATATAGTTTTATAAAGTAATATATTACTTTATAATACTATATTGAAGAATACTATACTATACAAAGAATACAGAAAGGACACTTACAGAATGCTAAAARGATAATAATGAAAACTYGTGACTCTTTCCAGAGTCCTGACACAGCTTGGCCCTGATTGGCCAAAGAGTGAAAACAACTCCCAGCAGAATSCAATGGAACAATCACCTGTGGGTAAACAATCTCCAAACACATTCCACATGAGCACAACACAGGAGAAGCAAATGAGATAAGAATTGTTTTCCTTTTCTCTGARGCTTCTCAGCTTCCCAGGAGAGTAATCCTGGGTGAWGGGATTTTTTCAGARAATGAAAGCCTCCCTGTGGCATTCACAAAGAGCTGGTGGAAGCTGCTCTGGCAGATGCAGGGATGGACACAAAGGGGGTTCATGCACAGTTTGGGGAGGGGAGATGCTTTATGCACAGTTTAGCATGAACCGGTAGCAGTGGGTCGTGCAACTGCTGGGATGCTCCTGCTGGACCACGGGCCAGCTGGGTGGCTGAGAGCTCAGCAGAACAGGATCTCAGGAGAGCAGGAACCTCAGCTGATCCCCCAGCAGGTCCCCTTGTGCTGGACACACAGATCCCCAGCTGAGCAGCACCTGGCCGTCCTGCTGCAGAGCCACTTCACACCGTGCACAAATTGCCAGTATGTCAGCAATTAATGAGGAGGCATTTGTTGTAGTGAGCAGTGTGACTGTGAGGGCCTTTGCAGCAAGAGAATCAGGAATATTTCCAGTTAGCAGCCAGCTGGAATTTCACGATCAGCTAATGTCTTTGAAACATCTGCCATGCCTCTGGATTTGCCTGTTGTTTAAGAACTGGTTGTATTTTATGAAAAGCACTCAGAGTTAACTTGAGATGAGTGGTGTTGCAGGGTTGAGTCCACCAGTGGAAGGGCTCTCCCTCAGTGTTTTAAGGAATGCAAGGAAGCAATGAGCAAAAATAGAGAGGAGGCTGCCCTGTGCATGTTTTGTGCTGAACAGAAGTGCTCAGCTGGACTGAATGGCAGAGCAGGACAGCACTGAGCCCTGGCAAGTGTCCCTTGGACAGGGCTGAGAAGGGCACTCTCATGGGAGGGAGAAGCAGTCTCTACCCCTCCCACTCCAGGGATCTTTCCCTGTTGGAATAAATCACACACACTCCATTTTCTTCATGGTGGGAAAGCCCCTTTTTTATTGACATAACTCCTTTTTATACAGTTCTACAGACCTATGTGTGGCTCCAATTGGTCAGGAGCTTTCTTGGCAATTACTTTACTGGTCATTAACAAGTTAGTATTCTGTATTGATTGGTCTCTCAAACATCAGTGTGTACTTGCAGGAAAAGTTGTTTGTCAGAGATAGAAAAATGAAAACTATCTAACAGTGTAAAACCAGTTTATACAGGTGCTGGTTGTCTTTCACCCAGGAATAGATTGTTATGTTAATGAGCTGCTCACACCAGGATTGCTTTCACAGGGGAGCTTGCAAATGCCAGCTTGACAAGGCCAGCCACTGATTTTAGGAGAGCAGGCTGGATTTTATGAAGCCTTTCTTTATCATTTTTTTTACTGCAACATTTCCCTCTATCACAGGTATGACTCCTGTCATCTGTATCCTTCTGGAGAAATCACAGGAGTCACATCCATATCACTCACACACGGTGAGCCAGAGCTGGCACTGAGTGAGACTGAGGCAACACTGAGTGTATAATTCCCCTGAACTTGCCATGCAGCATCCAGATTTACTGCAATGCTTTTATTTAGTGTAGGAAACACTCAGGTTTGGGGTTTCCCCAGTTCACTGCTGCCTGAGCACTGGGCCCATGATGCAGATGCATCAGCTAAATGAGCATTAGATCATCTGGGGAGAATGATCTCAAAGGACGTGCTTTAGAGGACCTTAAAGGCTTTTAGATTTCTGCTTTATAAAGGTTAAGTAGTATCAGATCAGCAGGCTTTCTTTTAATTTTATTTTTATTTTGTCCTTATGCTAACCTGGAAACATCACTTACTTGCTCCCCATTTTACCTTACCTGAGGAATAAAAGAAATTCTCCAGATATTTCCATTTTCTTTTTTGTTACCTGAAGGGTTGCAGCTAGCTCTTTGAATTCATTTTCCTTGTCTAGTATGCTTGTATGTCCTGGATGAACTTTGGGAAAGAAGGAAGTAAACATTTTTTTTTTCCATCCACTGGAGTAAGTCATCTTGTTGATATTTGAGTGTCTTAAATGGGGTTTAAGTATATGGTATTGACACTCTTCTGTAAATGGTTTTGAGAAAACCATTTATTATCCATTTGCTTGAGAGATTTGCTTGAACTCCAGTGCTTGGGAGCAGTGTGTTAAATGAGATAATGTGCAGGATAGATGTGCATTTATGGGCAGGGCAATGCAAGCACCCACAGGGCAGCAGTTGTGGGGAGAACATTCCTTTTTTCCCCATGGACAGGTTTTTCTGGGTCCATGGGGTGTTTTTGCAGTCAGTGGGGAGGGGACAATGAGCAGCCTGCACACTGGGGGAAGCCTGTCATGCATTGCTCAGTGCTTAGTCCAGAACTGAAATATAGATGAATATAGATAAACACTTCCACAGTCACCTTTTGGTTCACCTGGTGATGGCTGCAGGAAATCCAACATGCAGGAAATCCAACATGTGAGCATCCAGCTCAGCAGTGGGTGCCTCAGGGAGGGGGAATGGAGCTGAAGAGCACCTGCAGCCCATAGTGGGAGCCAGGCAGTGACACAAAGGTGTCCCAGTCCCTGTGTGAGTGACTGGGCAGCCCAGGACCAGGGAGTACATGGAATTTCCTTCCTCACTGCAGGAGTCAGCAAGGCTGCAGCTCAGGGACATGGGTCAGCTCTGCACATTGCTCTGTTGATTGATGGGTTTGGCCCAGGGCCTTTCCTTTCCCACCCTTCTCACTCTTCATTTGCGGTTCAGCAGCCATCCCATCCCATCCCATGGATTCCCTGCCTGGCTGAGGGGCTCAGAGGGGCTGTGCTCTGTAACTGCCATCTGTGGCTGGGACTGGGATGCTGGTGGAAATTCTTTTGCAAATCCATACGTTCCTTTCAGGGAAATAAATGCTTTTTTTTATGTTTGCAGAAAAGGAGCAATAGGAAACGAGAGAAAAAAACCCAACCAAAACTTAGAAGGGGATATTTGAAAATACTTCCTGTATTTATTCCTGCCTGTTTTAGGTGGGCCAGGATTAGTCAGAGGGGTTGACAGATGTGAAACTGTGTGTAGCACAGTGAGTGCATTTCAGGGATGGTCTGTGCAGTCCCAGGCTGCTGCCCACAGAAAGGTGGGAGTTTGTTCCATCTGCAGATCCAGGGCTCAGATCTGAGATCCCAGGGCTGCTTCCTCAGGCTGGGCTTGGGAGGGACTGATGCCACTCAGAGAACCCAAACTCACATGCCACTGYCATATTTTCTGAAAAATCCCTTCACCAGGATTGCTTCTCCTGGCAAGTTGAGAAGCCTCAAAGAAAAATGTAAATAATAATTATCTGATTTGCTTCTCCTGTGTTTTGCTGCTTTGGAATGTGGCTGGAGATTGTTTACCAAYGGGTCATTGRTTGATTGATTGGTTCCATGTGAATTGTTTTTAATTAATGACCAATCACCATCAGCTGTGTCAGATTCTGAGGAGTCAGTCACGAGTTTTTCATTTTCATTCTTGTTAAACCTTCTGTCTGTATCTTTTCTCTATTCTTTAGTATAGTTTTAGTATAGCATTCTTTAATACAATATAGATCATAAAATAATAAATTAGCCTTCTAAGAATATGGAGTCAGATTCCTTCATTCTTCCTCCATCTGGGGACCCCAGCAAATCCCACGCTCCCAGGCACAAACTCCTGTGCTTGGTCCAGGAGCTCAGAACTGATCCAGAAGCAGAAAATCCAAAGGGGTTTTAAGATTTTCTGTTGGAGTTGGGCTTTGAGGACAGCATGCAACAACTTCTTAAAGACACTTCAAATGTCTGTTCTAGTAAAGCCTCAAGAGTTGAGTTATTAACCCCACAGGATTTTAGAAATCATAAAAGGGCTATTCAGCTGAAAATTACATCCAGCTCTTTTAAAATACATAATGGGGGTTTGGAGATGCTCCATACACATCAGTTGCATGCAGAACCTTGAGCCACCTTCTTCACAGGCCAGGCTGCTTCACCCAGTGCATTCATTTTTGACAGGTTTGTTTGTTTGAAAGTGAACAGCAGTTAGAGCAATTAGATCAATAAAAATTAATGCCTTTATGGGAAATACCTGTTTGGCATTTGGGAAGAAATAAAGGACTTGTGTTCTACATCAGGTTTGGATAGACATCTGTATACTATGGAAAATGAGCCTTTTTTATGTGAAAAGGAGTTTTGTTAATTGATTGAAGGTCTTTTAAGTAAGCTATAGGAACTTAAAATTGATGAGTGAACTCCTGCATTTGTATTCCACACACAATATTCACTGTGCTGTGGTGGTTAGAGCCGTGCAGAGTCTCTCTGTGAGCATATATTTACATGCTCAAATATATTGTATTAAAATAGAGGTATCATCTGTAATGTTGTTAAAATTGTTGGTAGTCAAGTTATGACATGTGATTGTCACTCTACAACATAAACCTTTATGGAATTTTCTCTCTTGATAAATTTTTCCATTTGCTCTGTCTCAATATATTTTATGTATAAGTAATATTTTAAGAAAAACATTGAGGTGGCCTCCAATAGTAGGTCACAACTGGGAGTTTTATTGTCTGAGATATTCTGAGAGACATTTTAGAATATACGTTAATGTTGCTTTAGGAGATATTACTGTGCTTTAATTCTTAGACTTTTTCTTCCATTTCAGTCTCTATTTGTCATTTTTATACACTTATCTTCAGGTCATGAATTGTTTGCAACTCTTTAAATCTTGTTTTTTTCAGCAATTCCCAATCCTTTCTGTTCAGAGTGTTAGGGCTGTGTCTGAAGTTCAAAATCTCAGAGTGCAATTTGATTTTCTGATACCCCACCTTTAACCCTTGTGGTTTTGAAGACATTGTGGCTTTTATTTAGGATGTGAAGATTCCAGTAACCCTCTGGATTCCCTGTTTAACCATCTCTTCTTTAACTCTGGAGTTTTTTTAAGTCTAATTTCCATCAATCTCCAGCATAACACAGTGAGCCTGGACTTGAAGGTAGTCAATACATCCAAATACAATATCCAAAATGTACAATTTTATCTGTGTTTGCTGAAGATGAACTGGAATTTTGTGTGATCAGATAAATGGTCATTTTTCTGGGAAATATGTAAAAATGGTGAACACTGTGCATATACACTGGATCTTATGGATGAGTTGGGTAGACAATGTATCACTGCTTCCCTGTATATTCAGTGTTCTGCCTAGGGGGTTTTAAATACAGGGGGAGTGCTGGATGGAAAACAGCAATTTAGGCTGGTGCTGACTCCACTTTTCCATTGGAGTGCAAGAGTTTGTGTGGCTGAGACAGAGATCCTCAGCAGCCAGCCCAAGCCAGGCCATCCCCTGTCCTGCTGCTCAGGAGTGGAGCCTTTGGTAAGGATGGGAGAGCCTGAGGCAGCTCTGAGATCCTGAGGTGCCTTGTTACTCACAGCTCTCTGGGGGTGTGTGAAAGCCCCAGGCTGATGTTCTAATGCCGCGTGAACTCCCTGTGCACTCTGCACTGACATTGCTCCAGGTGTGCCCCAAGGTCTCTGGATATCTCCTGTTTTCACCTGGGCTTGTTCCCCTCGGCATGTTCTGCTCTCCTGTGGCATGTGCAGGTGTGGCAGCAGCTCTCTGGCCACAGAGAGCAGGGCACAGCTTTCCCAGGCATTGTCTTGGGGAAAGCTGTGAGGAGATCAGAGAAAAGAATGATAAACAATTCTTATCTTCACTTTGTGATAGATGAGTAATGTGATGATTGACTCTCACAATTAACGGACAAATATCATGTATATAGGTTAAGAAAAGTTTTATAGATTTAGAGTTATGTTTTACTCCCTTGTGTGGTTATCAAGGGACAGCTGGAGTTGGGACATCTGGGAGGGCTGGCTTGTCACTGTGGTGACATCTGATCTCTAATCAGGATTTGAGGAGGAGATCTCCATCACTGGACAGCAAAGAAGGAGCTGATGGACAGAACTTTGGGAGGGGTTAAAGGGTTAAAAAGGGAAAACCTCCATTGTATGGGGGAGAGAGCACATGGTGGGGAAAATCCTTTGCT
>JACDOX010000040.1:5862992-5908310 GCA_014549065.1 Cardinalis cardinalis | reverse complement strand
TTTGTTTTTTTTTTTTTCTTTTTTTGTGGTTCCATGAAATTCAGTTCAGCTTTTGTTGAAAGGCAAAAGTGTACTGCTTCCCTCCCCTGCCTTTGCTGACATTTTGCTCAGTGAAGAAACAAACACAAAATATTCAGATGCTGGGTCTGAGCTTCCAAAACATGAACAAAGCATACTATATGTAAACAGATGATAACAAGGCAAGTTTAATAATGGAATGAGATACAGACAAGAAAATAATGAGACTTCATGCCACTTTCCCAATACTCTCTGATCTGAAGGAGGCTGGGAGTGCTACCTTCTTACAAATTCTTATATGTGCATGTTTTGCACCTCTTTGCTTCTGGTGGCACCATGTGAGACAAGTGCTCTTCTCATTCATAATGAATGGAATGTCCTTGGTTTCTTTTTGCCAATCCTAAGGTTAAACTCAGGCTCAGGCAACAAAATAAGAAAAATACCCATTTGGGTTCTATGGTGTCAAGCAAGAATAGCAGCAATGCAAAGGGAATGGCAGAGAATGGCCAGGAGCCTGGAAAGGGGGCTTAGGATTGCTCTTTGTGCTACAGCAAGCCTTTAGAGCCGTTCAACAACTTCATCAATCATTACCCTCTCCTAACTTCTTCAAATCTAATGACTTGTCAACACAGCTTTTTTGTATATCATAAGAACCTGTTTGAGTATCTCTCTACAGTTTGTCAGGAGGAAGAAAGACAGGATGGCCTTCAATATTCTCCTATATGTACCTCCATCAATTTTACAGAGTAAACCACCCCACTCTGAAACTACATTGCATGATCTTTCTCATTTCATTTGCTTTCAATAAATAATTTTGAAAAACATCACCTCAAAGGATGTTCTAACAAAACTTAATTTACAATAAATTCTTTCTTTTCTTTTTTTTCTTTTAAATTTCTGCCTCAAACTTTCTGAAAAACAATTCAGTGACAAATGTGTTCCATTACTTACAGTATTTGAAGAGCTGAAAGGAAAAAAAGATGAGATAATGAAGTGGACTCTTATATAAATGTTCATTCTAAAGAGCTAAATTGAGTACTAGATAAATAATTATGCTAACGAGAAGAGTGGACATAATTTTTTTTTAAAAGAAACCTGAAGCATTTTTGCTGTCCATTGTCAGACTGAGAGATTTGTGCAGCTTATGCGTTCAAGTAATTTTCTAAAATTGCCTATCAATGAATGCTTCAATATGTAGTTAGTCAGCCACAGGCTGATAGGGTCTCTGAAATATAACCACATCGTCTCTAAAGAAGCCACAGAACAAATGAAATAAATTGTTAACCTCACCAACTGTGCTCTTCCCAAGCAATGGATATGCGAAAAGAGGGCATAGGAGATTGCAAAACCAGCTCTAGCCAGCCGAGCAATACAGGTAGGAAAGGCAAAAAGGGATGAATTGCTATCTGGAAGCAAGTTTAAAGCTGGAGCATAATGATTACCAAGGGTAATGAGAAATTTATTAAATCAATGCAAAGAAGAAAGGTGTAGACAAGAGAGACATACAGAGAATGGTGTCTAGTAGCTTCCCCACCGCCTCCGAATTTTTAGCTGTAAGAAGATGAAGGGAGATGACTGCAGAGGAAAGACATTCCATGTGATTCAGATAAAAAGCTATGTGAATCCTAAAATATTTGAGCAGTTGTGACTTAAGCCTAAAACCAGTTCTATGACAGACATAATGGGTTCAGATAATGTGTTTCCACCTGGGTCCATAAGAAGAGGCTCATAACCATGTCAGTTGTCCATCACAACCCTCCCACTGGAGCTGAGCTTCTTGTCTGATCTCCAATGAGTCATGATGAATTAAGCCATTAAGATAAAAGCCTTGTTAAACCATCTAAGATAGCCATCCAAATGTGACTGAACAGTTTAGGAAGAAGCTTCAATAATTTAATGCAGCTGAAAAGGTGCTAAGTCCTGGCGAGAGAACTGTGATGAACAGGGAGAGCAGATGCAGGCTGAAAATCTGCAGTGGGCACAGCTGAAGCTAAGCACAGCTACATGACTGTGAYCAAAGACCCAGGCAGGCCTGAGAAATAATGGTGCTCGTCTTGTGAGACACATCTGTGGCAGCATAGTGATTATCCCAAGCAGGCTGTGACACCAGAAAGACACTGCAAACTACTTGTCATTAGCTCACAGAAAGTCACACTGAGTCAACATTCAAATTAATCCTATGTTTCTTTATTTCACATATCCAAATGTCTTTGCAGGTGGGGATCCTGTCAACATATGAGCAACTCAGATGGCTTCATAGCTCAGGGAGGATAAAAAGGCCTTTTAACAAGGTACTTCATAAGCTGAGTGGTTACCACAGTGACAGGTGGATGAAGGCATGCTTCCCTCTGCCACGTGAACAGCCCTGTCATGTTGAGAGAAATACACATATTTAGCTTTCTTCTGTGTCACGTGCACATTCTCTCTGTCACTTCTGACAGGCTGATGTGTACTCAGGTTTGTAATATGTAGATGCGTAAATATACAATTTATACATAAATATAGAATCTACAGAAGTGTCTATTTTTGCATGTATTGTTTATATATACAATAATTTGGGGTTATAATATATTTTATTGTACGTATGTGACAGTACATGAACTATACATATGCATTCTGTGATCACATCCAACACAAGCTGTCATAAATTCATTTTTATGCTGAATATATGCCTACCAGGCACAAATGCTTTAGCACAAAGAAATACATTAAGCATGCAGCCAAGTACTGAAAAATTTCAGATGTTGTTAAAGATTTCCATGCTACTTAGTTCAACAAAAAAATAATTTGATTTAGTGTATCCATAGAAAGATTCATTCTCTGCTACACTGGTCACTTGCCTCACTTAAATGTATATAACAGAAAATACTCAGTTTTGTCAATAAACAGGAGGTATTGAGGCATTGCAGACACCAAATATTATAACTTTCAAGTATCTCCCTTGCTGCTGAAATTCATGATGCTCACTTGGACATCTCAACTTCCACAGAAAGTACTACAAAAGAGTTGAACACCTAACAATGGGGTTTGCTGACACCAGCAAGTTCAGCAGGAACTGACCTAAAGCAGTCAGAAATATGAACAAAAGCGCAGGACTTAGATACTGTTAGATCATGTTCAAATGTACATTTCATAAAAAAACAGAAAATAATTAGTACAGCAACCCAAAACCTGATTCCCTTCCCTCCCTGAAGTTTTCAACACTAAACCTTGTCCTTGTGTGCTTTACTGTAACTTAAGCCAGCAGAAAATGAAGCAGTTTCAAGATGAAATCCTGAGAGAATTTCAGTTTAGAATAATTTCACAAACTTTCCTGAATAATGCATAATGAGGGAGGCACAAACTGCACGGTGTTCAGGACCAGTATAAGACATACAAGTACAGGGGACTGGGGAATGTCACCAGTCAGAATTTAAACATCTGAAGTTCTTAAAAAATTGTCTTAGGTGACTGGAATTTCATTTAGGCACCTTCATAAAACTAGTCCTTATTACTTGCATTTGTTCAATATGTGCACATTTTTTATTCGTATCTTTTCTCCTAGGTATGGTACAACTCTTTTAGAGGACAATTTTCAAAATTCAAACTTTTGATATATGTCCTTTACCATCATGTATTGCTCTTCACCAATTGCTCTTCAGGCTGGCATTACAGAATTTATCTCCACATACTCTAGTAGAGAAAGAACTCCCTTTTACAAACCAAAGCTATCCACTCATTTAAATTGTCACTCTAACTGAACTGATATCCACAGACATGTGCAAAGCATGACATCCATAAACTTCCTTTGCTCAGCCCTTATGTAAGAAGAGTTTACAGGACACTGAATTAGCAAGTGGGGAGCACACAGTGAATAACCAGTTCTGTAAACTGTGGTTTATGTGTCTTGCCCAAAACTAGGTAGGAATTTTGTGGCAGGGTCAGGGTAGACATCCATGCTATTAGGGTGGTTCTCCCTTAATCATACATATCTACCTATAATACACCTCTCCGTTCATGTTTCCCTTTTTAATTTCCAAAATGAGTGGTGCAAAAGATGGTTAATAACCTGCTCTACAAATCTGAGCATGCTCCATGAAAAGTGATTGGGTGGTGCTCATATCATCTACCTTAAGCTATTTAAAAATGTAGATGTGCAGTCAAAGATAATTTTCTGACCTTCCTCTGTAATCAGTGGCATAAAATAGGCACCTCCAAAAGGGTGACTAATCCCATACTGACAGCTTGTCTAAGACTAAATGAATTGCCCTCCAGAAGTGTTTAGATGTATCCATTAACTACAAAGAGTACCTAGATGACAAGATACCTAAATTTTCAGTAGGCTTAAAGAGAGTAAGATGGAGCTTGACATTTGCGTTTCACTGYGTACTTGAATCTCAGGAGCAGTGTKAATGTCAGCAAAAGTACTGTGACCATCCACAACTGCAGTTCCAAAAATAACTTAGATCTTTGTCAGACACCTGTAGGACTTCCATGGGTAAACAAACACTATTAGTTATCTACCTAATCCTTAAAGTACCAGGAGTCTGGGAAAGTGCAGTAAAGTCAATACCAATCCTAGACTGTCATTAGAAAACTGAATTTGTACAGGGCTTTTCAGTAAAGCAGGATGTTAACAACAAAGTGGCCCCGAGAGATATAGGCAATAATCAGGTAAAAAAAGTATACCCAGTGCCTTAGCAGTAAKTCCAGAGGAAGTCTGTCAACAGCTAATCTCCAAACAAAACAGCAGTTCAGAACAACCAAAACACCAGCAGCTGAACAAGATCAGCACAAGATCCCACATTTATAAATATCACTAAACCACTCTTTGATCAGTGAGCAAAATCTGGTAACTTCCTATGGCAGATGAGGTATACTTTAGGTCATAAAAACASCGTCCCAACTGTTGCTCTGAAAAATGTTGTAGCTTCAGTGCTTTCACAGTGGAAAATACCCTCTGTAGAAAGAATTCCTTTGAGTTGAAGGAGGTTGGGGAAAGCAAACTAAGATGTTCTACATGGATGATGGAATCTATTAACACAAAGCAAATTGCATGTTCAAGACCCAAGGGCAGACTCTCTTAAAAAATTAGTAGTCTTCACTCAACTGCATTCTTCCAGTGAGGTCATACACCCTTACAAGCTAAAGTAAGGTAAACACATTTATACCTGACAAAAAAAAATGGTCTAATAGATTATTAAATTTTCATGAACCTGATTTTTTCCTTGAACATGAGAATATTATGCTTTTGCATATTTATTTTAAGCTTCAATATTTTTGTGTTATTAAATGGAGGAAAAAGTAAAATCTGCTTTTTAATAGAGATGATTCTATTTACCATTATGATGGAAAATTTGTAAGTCAGAACTCTACATCAATGAAAGMGAGCAAATAGGGGTGAAGAATAAAGAAAGCAACTTAATCAGATTCATGATTTTGACCCTCGATATAAAGAAATTATATATTATATCCACACCAAACACTGCCTCTATAAACATGTTTTTCTCCTCTGATTATTCTGCAACTTACTAATTAATGTGGAAAAAAGTCATAAAAARGCAACCACAACCCAGAAAAACAGAGGTTTACATCACCTCCAAGATTACAACATAGCCTGGCTTCTTCTAATGCTGGGGCTCAAAAATGCATGTCTAGGAACCATCTAAACGACAATTTAAATGTCTCAAACTGACATATGGGAAAATGCACTCAGGCAGACAGGAGTGGGAATGAAACAAGAAAGCTGGTGAAAGAGAAACACATCTTCAAATAAAGGGTATAAATAAAGTGCATGAGAGATGTACCAAACATGCACTAAAATTTTTTCTTTCAAGTTTGATGTCTTTTGCTCATTAACACATTACATGACATATTATTATCATATTATTACATACAATTACATGACCATTTATTATCATTAATCATTACCATCAAGAACCTTCCTTTCTGTTTTTTTTTTTTTTTAGTTTCTGCAGGTAATTTTCTTTTCTTTTGTTCACTTCACAAAACTACCTCAAAATACATTAAGATGCTCATGGCATTGCTTTATTTATTTCTCTTTCTGGGATATTAAAACTCTCCTTACAAGACATTTTTAACATTATGGAAAATTTTAAACCATTGAAAAATTCCTCAGAAAAATCACTTRAAATCAAACCTAAACAATCCACAGTGTATTCTCACTTTCCTGCATGGCACCTATGTTTAATGGACTGCAGAAGGACTAGAATAAAAGAACTCACAGATCTAATTCTTACTTCTCCCACTAACTGYCTTTCACAGTCTGCACTTCTACACATTTTACACTGTCTAGTCATGTCCCTACTTATTTTCCTGAGGCATATAAATATTAACACCCAAATTACTGCTAAGGAAAACTATGTAAGCTTATCGGGTGTTTGAGGTCACAAAAAAAATTGGTATCGTTATCACTATTGCAGCACCTGCACCATAAGTGTATTACYGGCTAGGTAAACCAGGAAAAGGCAATGTGGTTAATCCTGGAGCCTACTTGAATCAAGTTCCAAAAACGTGCTCAAAAAAGTATTCTTTTGGACAAGGCTTCCTGAAACTTTCTTATCTGTTTTGTCCTGCGTGATACCTGAGGAACTGCAAGTGCGGAAACACTGTACAGAAGAAGACAGAAAGTCATCATCTCGAGAGTACCATAACATGCAAGAGAAACAACAGAAGTGACAATAATAGCCCAGTTACCTACACACACAACTGGGTCCCAGCATGTCCAACATTCAGTCCTAGGCTTCACCTAATGCGTGGTCTTAACATTTTTACACTGCATCATCCTTTCTGCCACTATTAATAAGGATTTACCAACATACTAAATATAGAAGCTGGATGGACTAATGAAGGCTTGTACAGAATATGAGATGTTAATGTTTTCAAATAATAGTGTTTCAGACCAGAGTTTTAAATTGTTATTATTACTCATATAAAACAAACAAAAAACTTTTTTTTCTGAGCATAGGTAAATCAGGAGGTACTACTCTGTGATTATCACTGACTTTCATTGAAGTTAATAGAATTCTAAAAAATGCCCAACTCTGAGAATTTACTTCTGTCTACTGAATTAATGACATATTTAGCAATGTGTCTTTCTTCATGCACAATACTAGTTTTTCAACAGTAAAACAGGAAATGACCACTGACCAGCAAGATTTTTCCTATTTTTAATTTTTAATTTAAAAAAATGGGAGTTTTGTCCGAAATGTATCTGTTAGTCTGACTCTACACTATATTAGTGTTTCAGATTAGCTTCAACCTAACTGAAGTCATGCTCTTAGATGGTGTAGTATTACACTTCTATTACTCGTTTTATTTACTCCTTCAGGATGAAATTGCTGCYTGCCCTCCTGGAATAGTAGATAATTAACTCTTTAGAAATAAGGTTAGAGTTTTGCTAGATGAAAAGCTCTTCCTGAAAGTGAAGTGAACAAATATGTACAGAGATTATTAGAAAATGTGCGCAACCATTTTGACCCCTGAGACAAAGCTTCCAAGGAAGACCAGAAAATAAATTAGAATGTATGAAATCTGGCTCAAAAAATAACAACTTTTAGAACTATTTGATAGTTCACTAATACATCTCATACTCAGGGAAAAGTTAAAATATAGGTAAAAAAGAATGCATTCTACCATTACAAAAAAAGCACCATCTTTTCAATCTAAAATTTTAACACAGGTAGTACCACTGATTCCAAAACTTTTATCTACCCTCTCCAACATACATACCAAATACCTTGTAGTCTTGTATCAAAAAGCACCTTTATAGCTTCATATAGACTTTTATCCAGGTGTGCTCATCCAAGAGAAGTATTAGACATCTCACATGATCCCATGAGATTTACAGTGTGGGTCATATRCAGTTCATTCAGACAAGCAGCTGATCTCCAAGAGCTTTACCAGTCCAAACCTCAATGCTGAGCATTTTCAGTTTTACTTCATCAAGGTTTAAAATGTACAGTGGCGTTCTCAACCGCAGGTAGAGCAGAAGAGATGTTCAGAGCAATACACAAATCACCAGGCTAACTARATSCAGGAGGRAGGGAGGGAGAAAGGGAGGGATCATGGAAATGCTAAGTCAGTATCAGATAGATGAAGTCTCTAATCTAATTCACTACCTTGCACTGTAATATATAAACTGAGCGAATAATTGAATGAGTCTCTCACTGAGGAGGGGCCACTGACTGTCAGGACAGGAAGAACTCCCTCTTCTATCCATAATATTGGATGGAGATACATGGTCTTTCTTTCTACCTCTGAACCAGAGATRAGCTGATTAAAGAAAAGCAGAATTAAGGTAAGTCTTTCCCTCCTACAGAGAAAAACTAACTCCTGTGGCAGTAAGTAAAAGTGGAAAACTGTGGAAAGCAGTAAACAATAAAAGGTAGAAAAAAATACAGGAAGGGAAAACAAAACCAGTAAACACATTTAAATATTAACAGATTTGTAACACAATTGTTTAATCATGAAACACTACTCTGGGTTCAGAATTGTTGCATGCCAACAGAGCGTACAAACTTTTGTAGCAAACTTAGGACAAGCATGAAGTACACTKGCAAAATGTATTTCTCAAGGTGTTGAACATAACAGGATAGCCCTACAGCATCCAGATGGATTATCTGCACCCTCTCCCTTTCAGGATCCCAGCTACAACACAAATGAAACAGTAGAGATTCAACAATTTTGTCTGAGGCTTATGTGCAAAACCCAAGGAAGTGATTGCAATGAAAGAAATAGCAATGAGGTCAGTTTTCACATTATGGCATAGATCCTTGAAGTATTTAAATAAACCTAAAGACTCATTTTCAAAAGTGATCAAATCTAGCACCAAGAGCAGAGAAGTCTTAATCCTACTGAAAATCAGCACTGTATAAATTCCTGTTCTGCTTAGGAACCAGGAAATCAAATACAATGTGAAACCCTGGTGCCTTAAACACTGCAAGTATCTATGTTCTGTATTTCTCATATTTGGATAGGGAGCTGTTTTGTCTCTGTGCAGAGAAATGTGTTAGATCAATACTAGACCTTATGAGCAAAGAACTCAGTGCCTTTTCTCTTCCTCCACCTTCAGCTAAGCATTTCCTGCCTTCACTGCACTTCTGAAGTGTGATGTGAGCTGAGCATTCCTCTCACTCTCAAAGTAAGCRTCTTTAAGAGATCTGCATAAAAATAAATCTCCTTGAGTTTATTCATGTTGCAGAGCCCTAGTCCTGCAGGAAACTTTCATTTTTCCTTTGTTGCCTTAGAGGGTACAACCTGTCCCCGCTGCGCACATTTGGGTTTGTAAGTGGGTGGGGTGTCTTGGAAGGATTGTTCTCCTGGGGACATAGTGACAAGCACATATACATTCTGGGGACTGTGATTACTTCTGGTYGTCACAGAAGGACAAAGAATACTGTAAAAACTACTTATAGCTCTTGAAAAAGATATCAAAATATCGCTATTGTCTTTCTTGCCAAGAAATATATGCCGGAGTCACAATCCTAGAGGTCACTCCCCTGAAATCAAGCAAGGGCTTAAGTGATCTGTTGGCTACATGGGCTTTGTGCTGTCTCTGTATTAGTGACATTTCAGAAGCCCAAGAGAGTAATACTGACTGAAGATCTTTCAAATGCTAACAGTAGTTCAGCACAGGCTTTATCTTTCTGAGGTTTAATCTCAGTTTCTTTCTCTAAAGACTGGTGGCATAATGGACAACGTCCCTGCCTCTTGCTCAGACAAAGACTCAGTTAGTGTAACCTCTTTGTTTAAACTCTAAGGTCTTAGGGGCAGAGACTGACAATTTACAATCTGGATATGMAGAGCCTACTATTAAACAGGGACCTGATCTGGAACCTCTGGGCAATGCTGCAAGACAAGCACTAATTACAGTGGTGTCATCTTGTTATCTGAGCAAATGACTGCAACGCCTTCATTTTCCTTCTGGCTCTCCTTCCACCTACCTTTGTTACCTCAACTTAGCTTTATGTCCTCATGTAAACAGAGATTTTATTCCTCATTTGCTTATCTTACAACTTTCAGGAGTTATATTTGCATGTAGCAAAGGGCTATTAAGAACTTCCAGAGAAAAAAAAGCCGAGTTTCCCAGAAATGTGAATGAGCACTAGGCCTATTTTACAAAGCAGCAGCAGCATAAAGATATACATTTGTGTATGTCCCTTTTTGGTCCTTCTTTACAGCTAGTTAGACAAAGTAGCGAGCCACAAGTTTTGGCTCTCCAACTACTGGCCTAAACACTGCGAAGGATTTTAAGCTCACTTCTCAAGGTTTCAAATGAGTTCACCAAGGTACAATTAAAATAAGAAGTAATTATTACATAGSTCTTCAGTCATACTGCAAAACCATTTTACTAACTGCATAAACAAAGTTTCATTCTCAAAAGTCAGTATCAAAGCTAACATTAAACATGCAGAAATTTAATATCTCGAAAGATAATGACACATCTTAAGAAGTATGTCGTTTGCTTTGTTCTTGACCCCCTCCCCCTACACTCCTCTGGTCACACAGCCCCTTCTTATTGCCACAAAGCTTCTCAGCCATTAGAGGTATTTATTTATTTCTGGGATGTGAGGATAAAATGAATAGAAAGTCCTAGATGAACCAGTAAAAGTTCTTTCGGTATTTTAATTTTTATTGCCTATTTAAAGCTTTGGATTATGACTTTCTTTTCCTGAGGAATAAAATGTCACATCAGCAAACATAATGAGATTGATGCAATTAGTGTGAAGATATTGTAAATACCCAAAAGAGAAACAATTTCACCGTTGAACACAGTGGAACTGTGCTTTGTGATTTAATYCTTATACACGTAAGTGATTACAGAAACCAAACTTCCACTTTAAGACTAACAAATTTCCAGCTCTATGGGAAAGCAATTTCATAGAAAAGTTCATGTCCACCTTTCTAGATCTTCTACACAAAAAATGGCCACATGAGAATTATATCAAAGTTTTACTGTTTTCAGGCACACTACCAAAATATGCTGTTTAATCAGTAAACTACAATATTAATAATTCTAAAATAGTATCCAATTTTTAAACATTGACTACTGCAATCTTTCTAATTTATATTCAATGTAATACACTAACTTAATATTTTTACACAATCCCAGCAAATACAAGCTCCTCTCCCCAAATCATTTTCAATATATCAAATGTGAAAACCAAATCCAAACATGGAAATGGGACATTTTTACAAGACTATATAGAATTCAATTATATTCCCCATGGAAAAGTTCATCCTTTTCATTCCTTTAAATACAAACTAAATCTTGGTGAAGAGCACTAGGCAAAGTGGGGATGAGATTACAAGCCATTTTAGAATTTCTCATTGAGGCAATGTAGCAGCTTGAATTCCAAGCTGCTACAAGGCGAAATCCCGGTGACCTGTTTCTGTTCAGCTTTAGCTAGATGGGCTCAGCCACTGTACATTCCATAAGGGTCTAAGCAAATTCACTCCTTGAAAATCTAGTACCACCCTAGCACCTAACAAGATTACATAACCTTCCTTCTCCTTTTTGCAGCCCGCGTGCGGGGCATGTGGAAGCACGTACGGCGTTAGGGGCAAAGTCCCCATAAAGAAACTTCGCAGTAGCAGACCAAAGGACCACAGCAGTCCCTCTGAAGAATTTTCTCAGAAAAAAAGAAAAAAAAAATACAGTACAAGTCTATCCTGGACTAAAGGCTAAACAAAAAACCCAAAAAACCCCATACCGCTCCCCGCCTCCCCACGCTGAGGGCTCGATGCTCTCCTACCTCCCAGGCTGACAGCCAGCGGACAAGATAAAGCACGGGTTTGATCCGAAGGGATTGCAGGCTGCAGGGCTACTGCGCGGGGCCTCGAGCCCGATTCTCCCGTGAGAAACTCGGGGAGTTTTGTCCCCGGGCGGGGGAAGAGCTCCGGGCTCCCCGGCCGCCGACGGGACGCGGACGTGGGGCTGGCAGCCGATTCCCCCGGCCCGGGCGATCCGCACCTTCCGAGCGCGGGGCACCGCCACTGCTCGCCTCGGTTCGGCTGGGAAAGGCTCCACGTCCGGAAAAGCCACCTCCCGCTCACGGAAAATATTGTCCAGGAGTCAAAAGAGCCAGGGCGAAGAGGGGCACGGCAGGTCCGGGGGAAGGGGGCCAGGGAAAAGCGCCTTCCCCCGGCACACGCCGGCCCGCTCCCCTCCGCACCCCCGGCCCGCCTGCTGCCGCTCGCAGGTGAGCCCCGGAGTTCAGCTGCCCGGAACAGCACGGTCCAGATAACACATCCTGCCCCCAGAACCAAACAAAAAGTGTAAAAAAAAAAATTCATCCCATAGCGCCCTACCTTTTCCTTCGCATACCCACGCACTTTACCTGTTTTTATGCCGTGTTTTTAATAAATTCCTTCCAAAAGGAGCCATGATCCCAGCGGCATAACATCAGCGATCCCCAAACAATTCGAGGGTGTTCCCTTCTCCCCTATTTTTTTGCCTGAGCGCCTTCCAGCTTGTTAATAGTCACCGAGCGTAGCGATGAGCTGGAAGTTGTGCAATTTACTGCTAACTTTGAACTCCAGCTTGTTGCTGCTGCTGCACCTTTGGAGTCCTGCCCAACTGCGAACTTGAAGGAGGTGTTTGGAAGCAGGAAAAAGAAAGGGGAGGGGGGGAATACGCACTTGCTCCTGTGATGTGGAGTTATGCACAGAACTTGCTAAACTTTCAGCCTTGTCACCCTCAGGGCAGCAGGCAGCAAATGGGAAAGAGGGGGCTTTGCTCTCATGTGGAACTCCGTAAAGGCGCGCACACACACACACACACACACACACACACACACACACACACAAAAGCACTGAAAACTTTCCCCGGGAGGCTCCAGCCACTTCAGGTCAAGTCGCTCAGCCTAAACGCACGTTAATGAAGGGCAAGCTAGAGTTGCCACACCAGTTCTCAGTGCATAATAACCTGCCTTCTCAGTACCTCAGTACTTCTTCGCAAGGTGTTGGACGAGTACGGGGAAGATGAAGGGAAAAAGACTGCTGTGGCCCCTCCGCTCTCCCTGCACTTTTAAGTAAACGACCTATTTGCATGGAAGCCTTTAAAGATTAAATGCACCTTCGGAAATCTGGCCTAGCAGAGAACAAGTGAGGCAGCAACACGAAAGACTGGATTCGTACTAAGCTGTTCCACGACCTTTTTTGTTATTATTTTAAACTGGCTTTGCCAGAAGGGAAGTGAACACACCATGGTTCCTGTTCACAGCAGCCCTCTGGGAATGAGAGATTTGGAGTAGAGCTTCAGAAGGAAAAATCTTTTATTTCCCCCTCCGCCCCCCCACCTGCCCACCAATTTGGAGCAGAGCAGGGGAAAGAGGAGCCATTGTGCCCAACAGGCTGATGCCAGCGGGTGGAGATCCCAGGGAAGTCCTGTGCGCAGTCCTAGCACACCGTAGCTCTCTCCTTTCTGTAGTAATTTAACAGGTACATATTAGATGTAAGTAATTCCTTTTTCTTTTTTTTTTTTTCCCTCACAGGGCAGATTCTTTGTGTGGCTGCCCAAAGGTACTGCACAATAGGGAATTGTTTTATCAGCCACAGGCAATGATTAAATAGGAGCCTACCAGAGTAAGAGCTTATCTGAAAAAAGTATTTTTCTAAATTTCCCCCTTCCTCCCTTGTTCACGAATTCAATTTTGCTGAAGAAAACTAAGCAAAGGCCGGTTTCATGGTTTACCTATTACTGGCAGCTCTAGGAATACCCCACATATTTTCAGTTCAGTCCCACGCCTCTGAATTCTCTGAACTGTAACTACAAAGAGAGGGACGGGAGCCTCTTAAAAGCCTTGYTTGTGTATTCATTCAAATAAGACAAAAAATAGGGAACCTGAAATAAAATAACTTTTAGCTTTCTTATCCTGCTGCCAGGGTAGGCTTGAAATAGTCTGATTTCAGTATTATGAACATAAGCACACKTTAAGTCCATAGAAGTCTTTCTTTTTGCTTTCAATCGGGTTATATATGGCACAAAGAGGGAATTTTCCCATATCCAAAGGACTGGGAAAATTTTTCAGTACCTAAGAGATGTTTAAGGCATATTTGGCATAAAAATCAAATCAGTGTAGAACTTCCTAGATAATAATTAGTATTCAAGTAATTATTTCTATTGGGAAGTTAAAATGAAATAGCTTTATCTACAAAATAATATTCACTTTTAATTATGAAAATAAATGGGAACTCAAAGATATTTGTATCTGCTTTTATTACTTATGAAGAGTCATCTCACAATTTTAATTTATTCAAAAATTAAAATGCCATGTAAATTGTTCCTCTTCCTCTAGCAAATGCAAAATCAATTTCAACCAAATATACGCAATGTGGGTCCCTCTACACAAGTAAATCAAAATGTTTGTTACATTCATGTAGTTATGCAAAGAATTGTAGAAAGGACTCCAGCATTATAAGTAGACATTTTCCCTACAGCTGAAGAAAAAGAGGCCTTTCAGTCTATGCACTTTCAAAATTAGGCTATCCAAAACCAGGAAAAAAGTACATGAGTGTATGATAAAGTCTTACAGAGTAGTAAAGGAGAGAATCTTAAGAATGAGGAACATAGCCCTTTCCTAAAAAACAAGAGCAAAGGATGTTTAGTACACCATGAAGGAGTAACTACATGCACTTTCTTCCAATATTCAATTAATCTGTAGAACGCAAAGAGAAATAACATAGGGGGCAAAAAGRCCTACTTAGTTTATAGAAAAACATATGAAACCACATGAAAATGCATGGATATTGCTCTTATTAAAAGAAGGGACTTGAATTTCCATTCCCCAGCACCTAAGCTAGTTTCTGGATAGAGTAGAAATAGTAGCAAAACTTTGCAGAGAGACAGGTTAATTTTGTAGGCRGTGTTGACACAACAGTTCAGCTAGYRTGTCCTTAACCTTCCAAAGTGCCTCAAATTATCTGTATGTACCCGTCCTTAGTTTTCTTTAAACTGCAGCTCTGATCTTCCAGGAATATTGTACTAACATTCCAGACCAGGGCCCTGGCACTTCCCAGCATGCCACGTTGACATAAAAAGCAACAACCACTCAAGTTTTGGGTATGATCACCTTCTAATCATACTTTCTGCATGCAAAAAGCTAAAAGGTGACTAGCTGGTAACATCACATTTTTTACCTGCAAGCTCGCCAAATTGTTCTCTGTCACAGTATCTTCCCTCTAGGAGAAGTGATTAATGAATTTCAGGCAGTCTGTTACACAGGATCATTTTGTGAAAAAAATACATATATATGAATCTTGAGATCTTCAGAAAGACATGCCAACATTTCATTCTTGTATTTAAAGTAGAAGGAAAGGGAATTATAAACACTTGTGTATTACCCGCCATCTTCCAAAGCAAGTCACTCTGAGTATTTTATTCTTCTCTTTGAAAATACTGCAGTGCATAAGTGCTTTAAACCCCGCCTTTAATTCAGATTTAGAACCCAGCTTTAATCACACCAGTCCATGGGTTTAGTTTCAAATTAACTTCTTAAAGGCAATGAGGAGTGGGAGTTCTAGTGCTCCCTCTTGCCCTTTCTCACCTCTCTTACCCACCTCTCAGCTCCAGTGTTTATCTTAAACAGTCTCCAGGATCTCATCTGATCTCCTTGTAAGCTGATGCAATCTATGCAAATTGGAACCCAGCAAAAAAAATTTGTTTATTTTGCTTTGACTGATTGCTGAGATGAGTTGACTTACCTCAGGATCTGAAAAGTTCAGTCAGGCAGTGTGATTTCCAGAGCTGATGCAAGGAAGGAATACTAAGACAAAAAAGAGAGGAATCAAAGAAGAACTTGGAAATAGGGGGAAGAAGGAAGACTTCCTTTGGCTGAGTGGTAATGTAGCTTGGCAGCTTAGCCTGTTCTAAGAGTGGGTTCAGAAGAAAGMACTTCATCTCATCTAATGGCTTGCTGTCTTTAAAAGTGAGGAGGTCTTACTACTTTCTCCAGCYACAGACTCCCGACCCTTTCCTTGTGCCAAATTGGGTTTTCAACAGGCTTTGTGCTCACACCATTCAGCTTTTTAAATGGATGGAAAATGGACTTGACACAGGAAGCGAATAAACAGCTTTTTGTGGGCTAGGTAGTTAAATTGGCTTTTTGAGGTATCAGACAGTTGGCAGATCTGGTATGTGAGGAGAGAAGCAGGACGATGAGGCCAAGAATGTGGGAAGAGAGATGTGGGAGGAAGATGTCTTGTCTGAGCAGCCCCGAGCAGCTGGATTGGCTCAGCCACGTTGTGTAACTTCATTCTGGCTGCAGCAGTGAGCAATGGAGACAGCAAAAGGTACCTTAGGAATAGGACAATTGCCCATTCCTTACTCTGTGCATAGGGTGATTTGGGTACCTTGGCTTCTTCATTTTAAACCTCATAAATATTGTGTCTGCTTGAGTCAGCCAAATGTATGAATGAAAGACACTAGACCAGATGGTCCAGTAGTGTAAGAGGGAAAGGTCAATGTTGGGATTATAATCCACTGAAAGTCAGAAAAGTTGGTGATTAGTATTCAGAGAGGTTTAGTATTTGCCCTGCTCAATTTACTTGAGAAGATTTCCATAAGGAAMTCAAGAGGACTAGTGGCTGATAATAAAATGGCAGATGAGGGTCATGTTGATGAGTGTGGAACAATCTACTCAGAAGGAAATCTAAACAAACCTTTAAATTAACTGTCACATCTTGGAAATGTAATTTATTTGGAACAATTCATTAAAAGCCTTAGGTTAATGTTCTATACTGTTAAAAGCAAAAYTAAACCAAAACAAACAAAAAAGAGAGAGTTAACAATTAATGAGAAAGGAATGCAGAATGAATTGGAAAAGGTTGTTATGCCACTGTAAACTTTCACTCTGAGTCTACATTTTGAATAACAGAGCCCATCTGAAGGAGGACATTGAGTACATGGYAGGAGGAGTCTTGACATACAGAATAGTTTCATATGCGAAAGTACCGAGATATGACTCTTGACTCTGAAGGAATGTGAATATCTGATTAATTTAAAAGAGCTCAATGATAATCATCATCATGAAGAAAATAAACATGAAACAATTATTTCTCACAGTGTAAATATAAGGATCTGCTGAAAGAAACAATCATAAAGCAAAGTTAAAATAAATACACTTAAAAAGATTGTACTTTTAAGTAAATGACTTGAAGATAGAAGTGCTATCTGACTACAAATAATGACAGAACTGCCATCTGACTGCAAATTTTGGAAAGGAAGAAAGTAGGAATAGTTAAAAAGAAAGATTAGCAAAACCATGGATCCTATGACCAAGAGAATTCAGAAATATTGCTGTATTCTGTGTCTTTATCACCACAGTCCAGCTGTATCTCAAACCTCTTTTTCTTTTCCCTTCCTTTTCCTACAGCTCGCTAGCTACTGGCATGGCCTAAAGTAGAGTAAACCTCACAGGTTACTTTTGACTTGCAGATTGGGTCCACATGAAGCATCACCTTGGCTGCTCTGCCCTCTTGGCTACTCTGTCCTCTTGTAGAGGACTTCCATGTAAAGGTTTTCCTGTGCTTTAATAAAACAGTGAACAAAACAGTCAGCATTATCCCCTGTATGCAGGTTTTCATCCAGTATTGCGGATACAGAGCTGGTTTTATATATTCCACAAGCCCTAAGTACTCCTAAGCACAGGCAAGGAGAAAACCCTCAGATATGATGAAGTCAAGTTCCTTGTCTGCACAATCACAGTGGGCCCATTCTTTATCCAGTCCCAAATCTCTTTCTTTCCCTGTGTTCATTAGGTGCTRGGACAATGTCCTGTGACTGGATTTACCGCTTTTCTATTTCCAAAACTCTCCTCCCTTATGTATTCCTACTCTTTCTGTAGCGGTGTAAATTTTTGTCAGTTAGGTACTTGAAGAGTCTGCAATAAAAGGCTGAAGGAAATTAAGTGAGCAGAATATCCTTCTGTYTGTAGTGAGGTTTGTTAAATATAATGGTCCAAATACGCTTTCAGCTCTAAATCTTTGAATTGTTGATTACCTGATGCTAGGAGTAAAAAAGCCTACCTGATATTTGCCTTGGTTTTGCACTCTTCTCTACACATCAAACACTCTTCTCTGCTAATGCCCACCTATCAGAGACAGGACATGACGCCAGCAAGGTACTTGAGATGATCTTCTACAGCAGCTTTTCTGTTAATGATTGGATGTAACGTGAAAATTAACATGAAATTATTTTTCCTTTTGTCCTTTCTCCAGCTCTCCAGCAGATACTTTTTTCCTGACTGTCAATTTGATAAAAGTGTGTTAAGATGCATCAACTAAATTCCCAGCTCCTACAGATTTGTATGTTTATCTTGGAAACAGCAGTCAGGGTTAAATGATTTACCTGTTGCCGTATTTTACTTTTTTTTTTTTAATCCTCCTGTGACGTACATTATACTATTACTTGTCATAATAGTTTTTGCTGCATGTTGCAATAGTATTTTGTGGCTGAATTCTTCGGTTCTAACTGCCTGACTTGTGGCATCTAAGTCAAATAGAGCAGTTTATATGAACTTCTGTGTTCCAAGCTTCTGGGTCAGCAATGCTTGGTGACCAAGATTTGGTTTTATCACCAAACTTAAACCTGATCTGAGTACACTTCCAACACACCTACCTCAAACTGCATCCATTGAGAAAGACACATTGAATACATACTGGCTACATCAAAGAAACTTTCTATGCCTGGAACGTTTTAGAAGTTGAAGAGACACAAAATATTTTTCTTTTTTTCAGAATTGTGACAAAAATACTTTCCTGATACAAATATAATTTAGGGCTTTGAATATCTTTAATAAAGCTTTTTCTATATAAAAAATATTTTTCTTTCAAAAGACGTATACTAAATTTGCAAAATGTGCTTTAACCCACTAAAAAAAAGCCACTTATGCTACCTACATCCAAAGATAATCAGTGTGAGTTCTTGCAGCACTAGAGGAAATATGATCACAGGATTTGTAGATAAGCAAGCTTTAAGAAGGACTAGGACCCCCTATCAACTAGACAGCCTCCAAGATAAGGAGCCTTCACAACCCATGTATAGAATTTACTTCTCTTCTTGAAAGATATATTTTTAAATTGCTTCTTATCATTGTCACTGGAATTAAAGATAAACTGTTGGCACACTCATGGTCAGATATGATTCCTTAAATACACACATGTACGGAGGGAACATTTTTCTTGTGGCTGTGTTGCGGAAGCTTTTTTTCAATTGAGCTGGATCCATTGATTCATTATTTAACTTTGAGTCATTATTTAATCTTTCACAAGAGGAACTAATTTTTAGATAATTTAAGTAGATTTTACAGTATTTAGAGGAACTGACCTTTACAATTGAAAATGATTTTCAGAAATAAACAAGCCCCTCTGAGTGTGCTCAACTGCTAAAAAAGAACATCTTATAGAAGCAAACATCTGAAACAAATGTCCCCTGGAGGTGTACACTGTTCCAGTCCTTATAGAGGGAGTACTCATGTTCTTATTTAATGCCAGTCCCTGGGATCCTGTCAGTACCTGCACCCATTAAGCCTATCACTTTGCAACTYTACACCAAAATCCTTGATAATGTTTTCCTGTGTAAGCTTCCAGCATGCCTGTTCTCGTCTTCCTGCACAGAGAGACAGAGATCTCCCCATGTCGTCGCTCAAATGGGCCAGACACACATTAAAACACCAGCCCCCTTCCTTTGCTAGATTCCAGCCATGCATGCAAAATAYTCAAACCCTACTTAAATGGTAGAATTAATCCATCCCTCCAGCCTGTTTTTCAGAGGAACAGAAACAAGTTTTTGTTTCAGTTTTTTGCACTCTTTTTTTCTCATCTAGGAAAGTGTGGAAACATCACTGAAAATTCCACAGTGGCAAAATGCTGCTGTTTCCTAATCTCATACTGGCTCTATAACATATCATTAATTACTTTTAGAGGTGATAAGGGCATAATGAAGAATAAGGAATCTTCTAATACACAACATATGATAAATTCTAGGCTGAAGCAGCTTCTATCTCTCACTCAATTTCTAATAATAAAATCCTAAAACCAGCAGGGTAGGAATCTCTACATGATGTAATACCTGGAGACAATTAAATTCATGTTTTGGTGTGCTTTAGTTGAAGCTTTTTCATTGAAACCAGTGGGGGTTTTGTCTGATCAAGGTCTTCTTGCACAAATGAACAACTGCAAATGTGTTAGGAAAAACTGATATCTGGGGCAGTGAATCACAAGTGGTTTGTCTCCCTTAGAAGTAAATAAAAGAAAAATCAACCAAAATTTCTTGAGATGGTCTGTTGATTCCTATCCAAAAGAATTTCTTACTTTTTTTCTAATCAGAAAGCAGATTTATTGCACAAAACATTAACTTAAGAATAAACCTGGTGTTAACTTCAGAATGAAACAATTAAAATAAAAAAAAATTTGAGACACACACACAAAAAAACAACTAAAAAACCAAACCAAACYAAAMCAAACAAAAACACCAAAAAAACCAACCAAACAAAAAAACCAACCAAACAAAAAAAAGAAAACAACCAACTAAACAGTATATTGTGCTTACTCTACAGATAGGGAAAATATTTTATATAGCATTTTCTAGCATCTTTGTCTACTTCAAGTCCAATGATACAATCAAAACTGAGTCCTTCCAAAATATGCTCTTTCACAGATTTAACTTTCAGTTCCAGTAAGGAACCTAGGTCTCTAATGAAAGTTTTAGGTGGGTTTCAGATGCCTGAATATTTCTGAYACAGATGCCAGAGTTGGCATTTCAGACCAACTATAATCAGCAATATTTTCAAAGGGCAGAAAACCATGTGGGCTGCATGTTTGCATCTGACAGACCAACACAAAGCAGGAGAATGGGATGGTTTACACAGCAGAGGTACACATGCCAAGGCATATATCTTCTCTTGAAGATATTCTCCTGTGTTGGACTGGGGTATAAGGCCTCACAGTGAAGGATACTTGCCCTTGTGAAACTCTTCTGTGCCTCTTGGTCAAGTACATGTTTTTTCAATGCTAAATTGTTAATTATGACTTCAGCAAGATTATTCCCTGAGGCCCAGGCGCATAAACTCTAGAGAATAAAAGGAATGTACTCCACTGACTTCTTCTCTGTTCTGCTGGCTGATGGTATCCTCATTCCTGAAGCAATATAAAGGAAACAGTTATTTAGTAAAAGGCATAAATTCTTTTAATTTAGTATTGACTCAGTCCAAATCCACAAAGTTGTTTAGATAGTTACCTCCCACTGATTTTAATATGTATGGTTACCATGACTTATTATCTGTGCTAAAAGATGTAGCGCTGGATAGAAGCCAGGCAGTCCCTGACTGTGACTGTGGCTTATTGTGCTGGCTTGTGTGGTGGCTTCAAGGCCTTACTCCAAAAGGACCTAGTTGGTTGGGAGCATAAACCTATGACTAGAAATACTATAAAATCAGCTATATAATCACAAAGATTATTGTCTGGCTAGAAACTGCTGCTATTGAATTTTTTATGCAAAAGGACATATTCTGCATTGCAAATTTGAGGAATACCTAGCAGTAATGTGTTGCGGAAGGGGGAAATGGAATGGTTGCTATGCATGACAGAGAAATGTACAATGCTCTTCTTGCCTCAACTGCTGTTAGAAACACACACAGTCTCACCCTGGTGCCAGGGCTGTAGGCTGTCTTGTGATGATGYTGGTGTCTGCACACTGTAAGAATTTCAAAACACAACTGTCACCCAGCGCAAGCTAGCAGATGAAATCACTATTATATCAAAACTAGATGTTATAAACAAATGTGTAAATAATAGCCAATTCCTTATCTCTGGTGTGCTGGTGTTCGCTGGGATAGGGTTAATTTTCCTCACAGAAAGAAGAATTTTCTTCACAGGCTGGTATGGGGCTGTTTTGGACTTGTGTTGAACATGGGGTTGATAATATAGACATGTTGTTACAGCTGAGCAGGGGTTACATAGAACGAAGGGCTTTTCTGCTTTCTGTACTGCCTTGTTAGGGGTGCATGGRAGGCTGGGAGGAGACACAGCCAGGACAGGTGACCCCAATTAATCAAAGGGTTATTCCAGACCATATATTAAGGTATATAAAGTAGGGGGAAGGAGGGGGACATTTGGAGTGATGGTCTTTGTCTTCTCAAGTCACTGTTACRTGTGATGGGGCCCTGCCATCCTGAGAATGGCTGAACACCTGCCTGCCCATGGGAAGCAGTTTTTCTTGTTCTGCTTTCATTGCATGTGGTGTCTTTTGCTTCCCTATTAAGCTGTCTTTATCTCAATCCATGAGTTTCCCAGCATTTTCCTTTCTGATTCTCTCCCCGGTCCCTGTGGTAGAGGAGTGAGTGAAGGGCTGGATGAGGCTTGGCTGCTGGCTGGGTTTAAACCATGACACCAGATTCCTGAGAAACATTGYTGAGTGGTAAATTCTGTCAGTTTGTACTGACTCTGTCAGAGTGTACTTAACACACCTCAAGTACTGTGTTTAGTTTTGGGCCCCTCACTACCAAAAGACATTGAGGTGCTGGAGCATGTTGTAAGAAGAGCAAGAAAGCTGATGAAGGGTCTGGAGCACAAGTCTTATGTGAAGCAGCTGCGGGATCTGAGGCTGTTTCACCTTGAGAAAATGAGACTCATTGCTCTCTACAACCACCCAAAGGGGAGTTGTAGCCAGGTGAGTGTCAGCCTCTTCTCTCAGGTAACAAGTATCAGGGTGAGAGGAAAAGGCTTCAAGTTGTGCCATGGAAGGTTTAGGCTGGATATTAGCAAAGATTTTTTCATGGAAAGTGTTGTCAAGCATTGACACATGTTACCCAGGGAAGTGATGGAGTCACCATCCCTGGGCATGGCTTAGTGGCTGACATAGCAGTGCTAAGCTGATGGTTGGACTTGATGTTATCTTGACTTGACTTTTCCAACCTAAAAAGTTCCAGGATTCCAGTAAGAGTTGAGTCTCTGAATTGAGGCATTGCTGTGATGGTCAGCCCCCTTCTGAAGCTTTGGGAGGGAAGTAGGGAGTTACTGCTGTCTGCTGGATCTGTGTAAGCCTGCCAGAGGCCATATACCATATCTGCTTATTTTCTTAACTCCTTCACATCTTCTAAATCCCCTTAGGTATATAGAGGTGGTCTCAGGTATATAGGGGTGGTCTCTAACATTATTCTTTCTGCATCAAGACCTCAGCTGGCTGTTCACAAGAAGTAAAGGAGTCTCATCTGTGTAAATAACCCTTTTTCTTTTCATGATATTCACTGAAATAGGGTCAGAGATGTTCACTTCCTCTGTTTTACCTTACTCCTAAAGATATAGCCCTATGGGGAGAGACCATTGTAGCTACATGAACACAAAGGTACCATTTCCTTCTTGGCCCTAATGGTGAACGTCAAGGTGTCTCACCAGGTGCCATGAATACAGCTGGACCACTTGTTCATCCAAGGGAGACTGGTGACAATGAGAAGAAAAGCTGGAAGAAACTGAAGTTTGTGTCTGTACTAAGTACTTATTCCTTTGAAAATTTTAGTTGTACTTAAATGAACAATACAAAATGCTACAGGGTACCTTCAGGTCAGTATAATGCTCTTCAAACCTGCTTGTAATCTTTGACTGCTAAATATTTTCAGTTGAAGCCCAGAGTATTCCATAGGTATCTCAACTAAAATCAAGAGTTGGAACTCAGGCCTCACTGTTCAAATCAACAATCCGTGTTCCTCTTGGTGTGGRTACATGAAATTTACAGATACGGACAAGCTTAAGTTTTAGCATTTGAGTCATGCTGCTCATCTTCTTAAAATTAGGCATGTATGGAGGTGTTTTCAGGATCGGGGCTACATCATCGAGTGATTAGAAAACAGTCCCCTCTGGGTCTCAATTAAACATGGCTCCAGCAGCACAAATCAATGCACTGGGATAGTGATTTGAAGCTGAGATCATGTCTACAGCACAAGGCATGGCTGACATCAGCGTGTTAATCCGGGGTGTGAGCATTCTGTGCTCACTGAATCCCTTTGCTTACCTGCACTTACAACAGTGCAACTGTTCTCTTGCCAGTATAACATATTTCTGCAGGAAGGGGGGGCCGGGGAGAGAGGGAGAGAGGAGAGAGTGCACCAAGGCTTGATGCCATTATGATATGGATGGTGATCATAGATGTGGAACTGCTGTCAGGACTTATACCCAGGAGGATGCACCGCTCTGGATGGCTTTGATAAGGGATAAACACTGCAGCACTTCGGCATTACCTGAGATAAGCCTTAACAGTACAATCTAGGCTGCTGTAGGCTGCCACAGATGACAAATATTTCTTTCTAGATCAGCGTATATTTATAAGCTGCATTCTAGTTTAGACATGGCTATAGTTAATTCATGTTTATGAAGCACTGAAATTGAAAGGTGTTATGCAAATGCAAAATATTCTTCAGATGCAAAGCCTCTTTTTATTTTTCAGAAAGGGTGCTTTCTTTATTTGTCAGTGATGTTTTTGCTTATGTTTTAAATGATTGGTTGTCTGTGTTTGCTGTTGTAACATGTATTCTTATTACCACTTTGTTTGTCTTCATTGGGATGTCTGCTTTTCAATCTCCAAGGAATTTCTTAAATACTATGCATGCAAATTTCAGTTCACAGATGTGCAAATTACATAAACGCTTTCCATCCCTCTTAGGTAAAAAAGCTGGAAGTTGCAGAAGTGGTATATACTTGGTATGTGCGTGCTGGCACAGTCCTGAAACCACAGTTCTTTGAATCCATATTTTGTTTCTGACTACCACTTCTAAATCCAGAACAATTAGGTTTAACGATTTCTAAATTATTTACTCATAAATGGTCAAGCAAAAAACTTTSTATATTAAGAATTAATTTAAAACTGGTGCTTTGGCCCTGCTTAATGAAATTTTCTGAAGAAGAGAATTAACTAACAAACTGAAAAAGGAAAAAACACTTCTAAGTAATTCTTTGTAGTTTCTTATGTTGCAGTGGAAGAACTGTGGAAGGATGTCCATGACTCTTTGAGGCTACCTTTATTTAAAAAAAAGAAGAAAAAAAAAGAGAGAATAAAAAGGAAAGGCTACTGGTTGTTAGGAAATCTCTTAAGGACTCCTGGGGAAGAGCTCTTATCTGATCAAGTTGAAGGTTTCCCCATATTCTCAGTACTGATAATATATTGCGTCTTTACTGTGCACAGAGGAAATATTCCTCAGTATTTTTAATTCAAAATCTCTTAATGGCTGTGTGGTTTTAAATAAATACTTAAATTCTGTTTTGGGTACAAGGGAAAAGAACAGTTCTTTGAGAAATTTTTAAAGGAGGCAGGAGAGATGATTTCAAAAGCTTCAGAGTACGGAGTCTAATTCCTATTTATATGGCATAATTAAACCAGTGTAATGTAACAGTGCATATTTGTGTCTTTGGTTACCATGTTCCATGGAATGCTGAAGAATAATTGCTGACAAAAACTGAATATCATGGGACAAAGAGAGTCAACCCTCTGAAATCAATTTCATTTTACTCTTTCAGGAATTGTCAGTAGTCGTTGTTGTCAGTCCAACAGTAACAGTATTAAGACAGTAATTTTGCAATTTTTAACTATTTCATCAATTTAACACAAAATTTCAAACATGATCAGTCTGATGAACAGTGGATTACATGAATATTCAATACTCAACAAAGTTATATCAGGCTTTTCACCCATGTCTCTGTATATATTATACCCTGGAACCTAAATTAAAATATTCATAGCTCACTGGAGAGAAATGAAAAATTGATTAACTTAGGTATTTGGGGAAAATGTGTAATCAGAGAAATGAGAAAGATTCAGTCTAGCCTGGGAATGAATTGCTGAGAAGTGAGAGTAAGGAGGAGGTGCCCGAAGCATAACTCCCATGACACACTGTGGTGGCAGTTCTAACTGCACTGTTTGCTTTCTTATATAAAGCATTTTAGTAAAAGGAGAAAAAAATAAAAGGAAATGGAAATTTGGAGTAGGAGTTAAGATTGTTTTCTTATGGCCTTTTTTTATCCAAACTGACTTCTATTAAACAATTTCCAAATAGTCATAGATATATGTGTGTCTGTCCTAAAATTTTGTATTTTCAGTTGTTTTAACTGTTGGTGTGTTGRTGCATACATGTTGTGTTTATAGTAATGTAAATATAGAATCTAATTTTTTCATGGGAAGGGTTAAGAGAATTCCAAAATTCTGGAAATGTAACTGTGGTGCTTTAATGGGGAAAAAAATAAAAAGAGAAATGATACTTCAGATTATTCTGTTGAAATGTTACTTTTAAGCTTTCTGTGATTTGAGGATCATGATTCCCCAGGATACTGAGATGATGTTGCTGTTTTGAACTCCAAAGCATCAAAAAAAAGCTCTGCCAAACATGTATACCTTATATGGAGAGGCTGCACAGAATGCCACTTTCACAGTTTTAGACCCCAGAACTTTAAAACGCAAAGAAAGGGTGAGCTCATTGGACATCCTGGAAGTTTCAACAGATTTGTGRCTCCTTAAAATGTGGCAGAAATTTGTTGCATATTAAGAAATTCTTCTGATTCAGACAATAATGTAGTTGCTTATGTGTTTGTGTTTCTTTCTGGATCAGTAAGCTCTTTGCTACTACTCAGTCAACTTCTCAAGGATTCCTTAAAGTGCACAACCTCACAAATCTAAAAAATTGAGCCCTTGAATGACTAAAGGAGATTAGCTTTGAAGTAGAGAGGATGCTCAATGTTTTACTTACTAAAAATGATCTAATGTGTAAAGCACCATCTGCCTTTTATTTCTGAATTCTGTTCTGATATCCTTTGCAGCAGAGGTGGTCTCCAGGACTTTCAACAGTTGAATACACATCAAGTTTTGAGCATCACTGTGCTGACCAAACACAATAAACCTCCTTGACTTATTTTTAATCTCAGGAAAAGAGATGCTGAGAATTCACAATGCCTGGGAAATTCTGCTGCAGTGTCTGGCTACATTCATGATTTAAATGTGCTTGGAATTCCCTTGCCTGTCTGTCCTGTTGCTTTGCTTGAGCTTGTCCCTCGACCTGACATGATAGAAATTAATTTGAGTTATCGGTTTTCTGCCCAGCATGTTAACCTAAACTGCTGATGGCCAAACTGTTGTAGGGGTAAAGCAGGTTAATCACCACAACTAAAATAAAAGTTAAGATTTTGAGTATCTTTAGCCAGTTTGCTATATGAAACATTTTCTGGATGACCACCCCCAGAATGATTCCTCTTGGAGTTTTCATCCTTGTATAACTACTGCTAGGTTTAGCTAAAAAAAAAATTAAAAAAACATTAAAAAATTCTGAGACATAAATATATTCAATGGCAAGATTGAGCATCTTGAATTTTCTTAAATTCATTATGTGTTTATTTCTATTCCAAAGACATAAGACTGATAACTGCAATACTGAGAGTTCCTTATTATAATCCCCAGTACCTTGTACTGCAGGAACATTAGCAGAATTGTTCTCTCCTTCTGTTTGGTGATTACAGCTTTTGTGCTCAGTGTTATCCATATGCTATGATGGTAGTTTTATGACAAAGTAAATAGAGGTTTATGTATCTGTTCTTCCATGAATCTGCCATTTACCTGATTGTTTCTTTATCTCCAGTGCCTCACAGTTGTGAATTGACCTGATTTATAGGCCTGGACAGGCTGTCTAAATCACATGCTGAGAGCAAGTAAAGATAAACTGAGCTTCCGAAATTGACTTGCACTAATGAATAGTTATAAATATTTTCTTTAGCTAAGAATGTTTAAAAATAAAAGGGGGAGAAAGAGAGAGATCTGCAAAGAGGTTGGCTTTTTTTCCTTATAGCAGCTTCTCTTCTGCAGTGGGGGAAATGTAATAGGAAGATGACTTGAAGTTGAGGTGATTTAGGAAATTAACTGTTGAAAGGGTTAAAATTCCTATTATACAGTTCTTTGTGAAGCAGTACAAGTTACAGATGTAGGAAAGAGGTAGAAAAAGTAAGTAAAGGAGTATCTGAGAAATAGAGGACGGCTGAGTTCTACTGAAAAAAAAAAAAATTATCCAAGCTCAGTTGAGCCTGATCAGGGAACTTGAAGGTAATACATCAGGAACATAAAACATGGTAAGAAAGTAAAGAAGATTTTCAACACTGAAGTTTCTGCCTTGTCAGTTTCCAAGAAAAAGAAAATGGAAACAGACCAATKGCAAAAAAATATGGTTCAAAACATACCATATATTTGTCCCTTTCATATTACCTCTGGGGAAAAAAAAAGAAAACAAAAAAGGCAGCAATTAGGTGATCAGAGATTTTAATGGCAGGAAAAATGGCAATTAGTCTCTTCCTGAGGAAAAAAAATCAGTCCTTTAAATTCCAGTTACATAAGAATATGGGTAATTATACTACTGAAGAACRCTATGACAGAAAGTGGGCAATAGAAAATATCTATGAAATATGATTCTCATTCATAGAGCTTTTTGAACTATTGAACACCCACAGAGCAAAATTAGCTGCAGATGGGTCTTTCTATATCATGGAAAGAATAGAAAATAGGACTTAGAGGGAAGTGCAAGTGTCTACCTCATGTAACCTGGGTTCTCAGGCACATGAATGAATGACAGCTGAAACTTTCTRGTAGACTAGCACAGCCCATAAAATGTGATAAATGTGTTTGGGGGATTTGGGGGTTTTGTTTATTTTTATTTTCTCTCTCAGTAGTACAGAAGGATGTGTTCCCAACCATATGCAAAAATCCGTGTTCTTAAAACACCTAATACCACTACAGTGCACTCTATTTCATTTCTGTGTGCATTTATTTCAGCACAAACCAATGCAACATTTGAATTTAAATTCTGTTGCACAGCAAAAGTTGTTTCAGGGAGGAAAGAATTCAGTTAATTAAACTTTTCTCGCCAGGTGTTCCTTATGGCAGGATTTTGACAATTTTGCGTGTTTCTGCGACACCTATTCAATCACAGAGGGTATGGGAGGAAAACAACACCCATCTCTGCTCTTTGCATTTTAGAGGAACATTTCTGCGGTGAAGGGAACATCCACGACAGAGGAATCTGCTCGCAGCGTGTGTTCCTGTTAAGTGTGACACGTGTATCTGTCCTTAAATGTATTCAGAGAGACAGAAATGTTCTGCATTGTATCTCTATCTGTATTCAACATATGGAGCATTTGTCTGTATCTGAGTAGAGAAAAACAACAAMAAAAAAACCCTCACAGCAAAAGCGGTAGCGCGATGGAGGCTGACGCCAGTCTTCAGCTTTGCGTTTTTGTACTCACACGTTGGAGGTTACCCTGCCCTCACCTTCGGGTCATTTTTCTCGGCTTTACGGCTCAGGAGCTGTGAGAGCTGGGAGGCAGAGAGCCCGGAGCACACGCGGGCTCCCGGGCAGCCGCGGAGGGCAGGGCATGCGGTGCAGAGACGGGGACGGGGACCCCGCCGGGGGCAGAGCGCGCCCGTCCCGCCGCCGCCCGGCGTCCCGGCGTGTCCTGCTGCCTTCCGACCTCGGGGCGCTGGCGCGGAGCGTGGCCCGTGCTGGTCGTTGAGGAAGGATACCTAGTGGAAAAATGAAAAGGGAAAAGTACATCCCGAGAGAGATGCCTCTGAGGAACGCTCGSTCTCTTGAAACCGCAGCGGGTGGCTGTGGCAAGCGCTCTTCAGAAGTAATAGGGAGTCTCGCCTGGTCGGGTCTCAATTTTTTGCGCATCTGTGAAGCACTCTGTCAACTGGCTTTTCCTGTTATCTTGCTCCATCTCTCACACATTCAGACTTCCCTTTTAGTTTCTTCCCCTCTTTTTCCTGCTACCCGTGCCCGATGCARCGCTCTACCCACGGCCAGGGTTATATCCCTGCCGTGCCCCATGTCAGGCATTCCTGCCCATCCCCGGTTTAACATCCCTGCCGTCACCGGTGCGCGGCTCTTTCCCTTGCTGTAGGGAAAGGTTTATACAGATGAAAGGAAAAGGGCGTCAACCGCACGAGGACGGCGGCGCGGTCGCTCCCCACCCCTGGCCCCGCGCCGGGGGACGGAGCACCTGCGGAAACTTTTTTTAGAAATAACAGTGACAATAATAAAATCCCAGGATAGCTCCCTTTCGGGAAAAGCCGTGCCGGGCGCGCCCCGCGGCCGTGGGTGCGGGGGTTCGCTGCGCGCCCCGCGGGGCTCCGAGTGCGTCAGGCGGCGAGTGGCGTCAGCGGGCGCGGAGCGGCGGGGAGGGGNGGGAGGGAGCTTCGTCAGGAGGCGATGGCGGTACCGCCGTGACATCACCCCGCGGCTTATATAGTTGGGGAAGGGTCTGGGTCCCCCGTCTGGTGCCTGCAGCCGCCCGTCAGCACGCGTGCGGAGAGCGAGGAGCGGCGGGGCTCCGTCTGTCTCTGTCTCTCTGTCTCTGTCTCTCTCTCTTTCCGTCTCTCCCTAGGATTTATGGACTTTACTTTCTAGAGGGCGGCGCGGCAAGGATGAGAGTCCAGCTGGTGTGCGTGGTGCTGCTGGCCCTGGCCTCCTGCAGCCTCTGCTCAGGTAAGTGCCCGCTCCGCCCGGCCCCGCGGCCCCTGTGAGCACTCGGCGCGGAGCCGCTCCCGCAGCCGTCAGCGGGACCTACAGCGGGGAAGTGAAGTCGCTTCACGTCTGCCGGCTGTCCCCATTAGGCTCCCGGGAGCCGCCTCTGATAACGGGCTCTGGCCACCATCACTGTTGTTTTATACCACTCCTCTAACTTTCTCCATTCCTCCTCACAGCATCCGTACCACGGCAATTAGTGTAGACTAGTCAWTGGAAATACAAATCAGTGCAGACCATCTCCTTGGTTGTGCTGTGGTTCATTGAATGTCATGTATTTCCAAATTAAGATACAAATCGTAATTTCTGCAACTCATGAATAGCTGCTGTAAACCAAATAAACATGAATATGTATGCCCTTCAGTTGCTTTTTAGAAAGAGAARTACAATTTTATTATCTGGAGAAAAAGTTGCTAACAGCAAATTTGAAATTATGTTCAAAAAAACCACTGAAGCACAGGCAGATCACACAGTAAGAAGGTTGGTGTAAATGCACCTCTTCTCCAAGAGCAACTGCTTTAAAAAGGTCAAAAGGAGGACAATATATTAAAATACATTTCTTGCTTATTTGAAAAATGACACATCTTAAGCATCTGCTGTTTAGGTCTAAAGTTTATGACCAAATAGCTATGGTGATAGTTAAACAGGTGTATGCATGTATATATGCAGCAGAATAGCCTRCAAAATCCAATCTTAACTAACTTGAAAATTGATTTTTAACTCCACTAAATTACGGGGTAAATTTACGGGTAACTTTATTTTTCAACTTTAGTGTTCAGAGAGACTCAGAATTCYTAATTCTCACTTTAGATGGAAGTTTACAGTTTGTATTCCCCTGAAGAAGAAAAATGTAAACCATATGATACCTGCATTTTATTAGAGTTTAAATATMTTTGTTCTGTATATTATAGAGAATGCATGATGTCAGGGATGAAGCTTAACATTTTTTTYTCCTCATATATTTCTAAGCTTTTTAAACAAGTTCCTCACTAGTATTTTCAGTGAAGCAGTTTCAAATTCAACTCATTATAGAGCCTTAATGAAGGACTACTAAAGTAAAAAATAAATTAAGTGAAAATTAAAACAGATTAATAAAAAATGCCCCAGAAGCCAAATTGTGTGGGGAACTAACACAATGGTTTTTTTGCTTGAAAATTTGAAATTATTTGTAAATGAGAAATGACACAGAGAAGCTTGTGTGATGGGGCTCAAATAATCTATAACTAATGTGGACAGTTATACTATAAAAAGAATTWTTTTTTTTTTGGAAAATATTTGCCCTCAGGTATAAGTATGTACCTGTAGAATGCAATTATTCTCTTAAAATGTGAATATATGAGTAGAAACTATTTTTCTTGTCAGTGGAGTCAAGAMTACATCAAACTGTGTGAATTTCTCTCTGATTTTAACAATAATGTGTAACCAGGCTTTTTATACATTGCTCTCTGAGAGTCTGTTCTTTTTATGCTTTTGCTCCTCATCCATCTCTTTTCACTCTGGAATTACGTGAACATGCTTCCTTCTCTCCCTCCAAGCCTTGCTTTATTCTTCACTCAGGGAATCTTGACTCCTAAATAATGTCCTCCAGATTTCTTTTTTTCCAACCCATATGCTTCTTAATACCTTCCTTCCCATCTTTCCTGCCTGCAGCTATCTTCCAGCCTTGATGTGTGGAAGCTACCTTCCATCCCTTAGAGAAACAAAGGTGCTAACCAGGCACAAGTCCTTTTATTGTTCTCAGCTGATGTGATCCAGGACCCCACAAATCATGGTGCTGTCATTGTGTGTGTGCTCACCTGCTCACAGGAGATGCTRTCATTGATAGAAATTCAGCTGAGGTGATCTTGTGCTGCTAGCAGAACTTTGGCTAATGGTAAAGCTGGCAAAACTGACTGCTATTCCTGCTCAAGGGGCTGAAAGGCATTAGGTTGGAGATCAGTTGCTAGAGACTTGCTGACTTATCTACAACTAGTCCTATTTAATATAAAAATTTTAAACATTGAATAAGACTGGTTGTAGATCAGCATTACATCAAGTCATTTAAATGCAATTGCATTGATGCTAAAAATAATGAATGAATCTATTGTGTTGGTAATGCAAAGATGAACAGGAGCATCCCTGCAGAGGAAGGGGATAGGTGTGACACATGGAAGTTTTTGATGACCTAAATAATAGGAATAAGAAGCAGTGCAACAATTCAAAATGCAGTGGCTTAGGAAATAATAGAAATTCCTGTTAGCAGCTCCTTGGAAATCTGAGGAATAAAAGCCTATCTTGTTATCTAACCTGGTTTTTGGGGTTTTTCAGTCACAAWAGACAAACAAAACCAAAAGACATGTAAGACAGCTGCCCTCTGTAGCTAATGATAAGCATTAAGGTGATTAAGTATTGAGATTGCTGAACCAAACTGCTATGCTGTTCTCTCTTGAGAACCCATCAGGGACAGAAGAGGGCTGCTCTGATGAGTTGGGGAATACAAGGCTTTTGCAAGGAAGGAAAATAGGTGAGAGTCCAATAAATCTGGGAATAGCCTTTCAATGGAGCATTTATGGGATTTCCAGAGYGATGGTTTTTGACTAAAAGGACACAGTGATCTTGCACTTGTTTGCTAATCTTGTAAAGACACATGGAAACACTAAGCTGGGAAGAACAATGATTCCTCTCAATAGATACRTAATGGGTAAATATTGCAAATAGAAAGGTATTATTTATAATGTGGGAATTTATTTGCAAACCATGGATACATTTTTAATTAGAAATAAGTTAGCCTTGAAATCAGAAGCAAGTGAGTAAACACTKATATTTAGGAGAGCTTCCTAACGAAGAAACAAAGTGATAGTAATTGTGATATTTATTGAGATTGAATATGACTGATTTTTAAGAGCATTGTAATGAGCGGCTTCTGTGCTGATAGAAACCTGTGGCACATGAGCACATGCTTGTGGTCCCTTACAGTCTCATGTTCTGTGAAAGGTTGTGACACAACATGGTGATGATCCCTGAAATGAGGGCATGGGCAGAATCTGTCCTCGTATTCAGTGGTAGGGTCTTACATGCCAACAGCATTGATTATTGAAAGTGAGATATTACCTGTATGAATATGGAATATATTTTTGGTCTAGTATGGTTTGAAATATTGTTGCATTGTTTGGATTTGGACTGTTGGTRTTCCAGGAAAGGTAAAAGCTATGTGGAACTGTATTTCACGTAAAGGCTTAMCTGATTCCTTACATTTTTTCTCTTTGAACTGTGATTGCTGCAACCAAGGCACCAGGTCTTCATTGTGATTCTCATCTTCATCTTGTGATGCTGTGTGTAGAAATGTGTCTGTGTTTTTTCTCTTTCCACAGCAATTTTTACCCTATTTACCAAATGACAAGTCTTGCAAGTCTACTGAGCTATCAAAGGTCGATTAAATCAGAAAAGGAAATCCCTAGACTTCAGTTAGAATATTTTCTTTTTTGTATACACATTGTCAAGAGCTCGTATTATAAACTGGTCAAGCTCATTTCCCTCACATCAGTAAAAATACCCTTAATTTAATTAAGAATAATCAAGAATATTGATTATTAATCAAATAATCATAGCTGCCATTTACATAAGTAATTACTACTTAAATAAATATTATTTGAAAATAAATATTCAATTTTTTTCTTCCAAAGTGTGTATTTTGGAAGGTGAAAAATATTTATTATGAAAATAATGAAAAATATTGCAGCAGTTGTTTTATACTGAAGGAATTGCCGTTCAATGAGCCTTTCTGCTATGAAGCTGAGATAAATGAACAGTTCCATTCAGTGCAATAAGCTTGATCATTCTTTAAAAATGTGTTGAGTATTTATTTTAATACAAGGTTGCTGTTAACTGAAGACTCACGACAGTCCCTCTAGGTCACTGGTGTTTGTGTTTGTTGTTTATTTTTAAAAACCATTTAAATGTCTAAGTTCTGTATACTGAATTGAAATGTCCATGATTTATGATCAAATAATAAACATATGTTTCTGGTTTATTTCCAGATTCAGAAGAGGAAATGAAAGCATTAGAAGCAGATTTATTGACCAATATGTACACATCAAAGGTAATTATTTTTCTTCCTTTACCTGACAGGGAGGGAGCAAATTAATTCTCATTACAAACCCAGAAGTCTTTGCACAAAGTAATAACCTATGGTCTAGACATAAAAGTTCAGTGTTAGGTTTTACTTTGGTGCAAGATTTTCTCCAGTTCAAAGGGAATATAAAGGTGTTGATGTGACACACTAAACATGTTCCTCAGCTGTAACACTGGTACTTTCATTAAACTGTCAAAACCGTGTTATGTACAGGGATGTAAATTTATGCGAAGAAATGTGTTTCCAATAAGATTATGCCCGATGAAAGCTAAATTAACCTTGAGTCAAATCTGTAAGTGCTATTTTTATGCACAACCCTTCCTATATGCATATAAAATTAAGACAATCATAAAGCAAAACCAGTTAATACATATGCCAATTTTGATTTAGGATTTTGATCATAGTGCCAGTACAGGAACATGGGGGCATGACTGTGAAAATACTAACTTTGTAAATGGCATTTCCTTGACAGGTTTCCAGACTGTGAATAATGTTTATGTTATTTAATATGAATATATAAAAATTCAGTGAAAACCTCATATTGACAGGGTGAAACAAATAGTGTTGCACGTGTGTATTGGACAGGCTGATAGACACTTTCTTAACACAATTAATTTCCATAAATGATCTAAGAAACATATGTCTCTGGTATATCTTCAACAACATATAAAGAACAAACTCTGAAACAAATGCTATAGGTTTAAGGGTGAGTATTTTAGTTTGTTATTCCAATAAAGTTTAAGTGGTTATTTAAATGTAATGGAAAATAAAATGGGAAATGAAAAATTTCTCTCCCAAAAAAGAAATTTACATAAGCCAATGACTAGTTGAATGTTRAAGACAAAACCTACTAGGATGACTTCTGCATATATTGTATTTAAGTATATGTGGCATTTTCCACAGGATTATTTGATAGACTAGAAGAAGTATGACGCCAGAAAATGCATTTTCTTTAACTGGTCTGGCAGTTCTTAGATCTCAATGTTCTTTACTGGCATGATAGTTAACCTTAGATTACAAATAAACCTGTTGGCCACTCACTTTTCTAAGGTACAGAAARATTTAATAACTTCTCCTTTTCTGAGATGTATTTAAATGTAAGAGGCTGACAAAAATAGGTTTTTTGCTGTGAGGCAAAACATAGCATGCCCTGGAATAAAACCCTCCAGCTATTGGTATTTCTGCTACTGAATTTAGTGGATCTGTGAACATAACCTCCATCTTTTCCTCCCTCTCACCACAGAACACAAGCTCAGGTAACGACAAATGCACAAATATATTGCACCAATTAATAATGTCACAATGTTTGCCAAAATACTCTTACGTTTYTTGATGTCTTGTGGCTTGCTATTTAGCTCCCTTAGGGTATTTACCACAGTCARCTGAGACTTGTAGTTGACAGAAGCAGTAGATTCATGTTGGAGACATTGCTTTAATTCTGCATTAAATSACCATCTAAATTACTGCCTTAAATCACCATCTAAAGTTCATTAGTTGAATTTCTGTTGTCTCTTGACATCAAAGCAAGACATGGTGGAAACACTAAAAACTGTGTATCAAGTCTTCTATGAGAGTAATATCACAATCCCATTAATTATTGAAATTACTTTTTTCTGTTTCCACTGCCAGATTTTAACCCTCGTTACAACAAATTATGGTTCTGGTGTGATAAGACAAATTTKAAGACAGTATGTGTAATACCTGTCTTGTGTTGTGCCTGAGATCTGGTTCCATTTGAGGGCAATTACTGCTAAATTGCACAGACTGTATTTGACACTTACTTCGTAATCAGCAAAGGAAATCCTAACAATTTAAACAGCATTAAGATGGGAAAAAAATTCCTGTTTATGAAAGCTGAGATCTAAAAATGCAGCAAAATGGATTATCACTTGTGGATTTAGCATTTGATAGAACAAAAATATACCTAAGTAGGCACTTGTGGACCATAGTATCAAGACTACAGCCAGGGTTTTTGCAATATTCAGTAGTCTGTCCAGTATTATGAGAAGAATTGCCTTATGCCTTTAACTTCACAGACTGCTGTCCAGTGCCTGCTGCCCCTTTTCAAGTTGCTCTTTAAAGTCACCTATGTGCTGCATCACTCTCCATCCTTAAAGAATTAGTTCRTGCTTATTGTAATGTGTCTTCAACACTTAATGCAGTTTGTCACCCTTCCCTGCGATCAAACAAGTCCTTAAAATGCTCTTTTTCCAAAGATAAAATCCGAAAAGCCATTTGGAAGGTCAGGTAAAAGAACAAAACCTGACTTGTGAAAATATGTGGACAGTTATCTCCTGTCTCTCTTTTGTTTTAAATAAAAAAGCTCTATTCATACCAGAGATAACTCTGTTTCTAGCTTCCTAAGTGCTTGCCTGAAACCACTAGTTGCACGAAGAATCTTTTTTGAACTCAAAAAGATTGACACTATGTTATTTAGAGAGCGGGGGGAAAAAAGTAAAATGAAAGTATTCCTTGGAGAATATATCAGTCTGAAGTCATGGACCCACTGAGTTTTCATGGTTGTAGGATGCCTATTTATGAGTGCATTTTCCCAGAGTGTTTAGCCTCCTTTTCTGAGGAGCTGTCTAGAAGTAGGAGGAACCTACAGCTGTCTAGGAACTAGTGACTTCTGGACTCAGTCATTGCATAAAAATTAATTAGGTTTACAGACATTAATATGCATCATGGAAGAACTTYTTCTTTAACAGAATTGACTGGTATATCTGATTAAGTATATTATTTCTATGGTTACAATCTGAACAAAATTCAACTGCTATCATGAAAAAGAACCATAGAGATCCTACAGTAACTAGGGATTTTTACTTTGTAATGAATTTGCTTTTTATCTGCTTTTACTAGATAAAGACAAGAATGTAAAAAGCAGATATCATTTTTCCTAATGAAAAATAGCATTTGGGATGTATGGATGGATTGTAATAAAAGAAGTATCTTAGGCAAACTATCAGGATTATCATTCAACCAGATATGGGAATAAAATACCATATAAATTGTAACTTGGAAATCTCTTTCGTCTTGCATAGGAAAAGCCTCTTGTCAAAGAAAGAAATACACTYATTTCAGTTTCTTAGATGATCTTAAATTCTCTTTCAAGATCCATGAAGTGGGAGAAATTATATATCTGATTATTATTTACAAGCGTGTTCAACAGTGGAAATACATACATCATATTCACTTCAGTATTCATATACCTTTTTAATTCTAGTTCATACTTCAATCTCCTTTCTCTCTTCAGATTATTCCCAGATATTTTTCAAGTTACTCTTAAAAAAATTTGTTCTACCTTGGCAGATAAGGGTTCCTTGTTTTATTGTGTAGGTGTTTTCCAAACCATATGTTGAGCTACTGTACTTGATATTGCTTAAATCTATGTGGAAAATACATATAAATATATAAAATATAAAATTTATGCCGTATTATAAATTAATTTGAAAATTTGGATTATCATCATCTTAGAATGTTTTTTTTTACATGTACTGTTAGGATAACTGCCTCACATATTTTCCATAACCCAGAAAAGAAAAGTGGTGTGATTTTAATGCTTGATGTGATAACGGAGCAGAAAAATAACATGACTGCCTTGTTTAGGGACTGGACATGACCTGGAAAACTCCACATTCAATYAAAATAACCCAAAATTCACTCTGACTGAATTGTTAATGGTAGCAGTAAGTCAGAAGCAGTATCCAAGTAAAAATACTGTGAGGTGATATATTCATGGCATTAATAGGAATGAGACTCCCTTAACAAATGAAATATTGGTTAGAAGCTTGCAGACAGCTCTGCAGATTTGTTTTCTCCTCATCTCATAAGTAGGAGATAAGAAAATTTTCACCTAAGCAAATCTGCTATATAAGTACTTTACTAATACACAGAGGAAAGTTCCTTTATACATAGATGTGCAGAATGACATGAAGTAGTAACTTCAGATCAAAAAGATTCTATAAATTATGCAAGAAGGCATGAAAAATTACCCTATCCTTTACTCCTGTGTTTCTATCCACTGGAATATTTTTGGTTCTCAACTCAGAAATCTAACTTGCTCACATAGCACTACCTCTRGATTCTGTGCTCCATTGCGATTTAGCTGTTGCAGTGCTAGCTCACATTTCTTTTGCATATCCAGGAGAGAGCAGTGAACTGGAGAAGCCTCCTCATTTGTCATGAAAAKCTCCATATTTTTATATTTCAAAAATATATTAAAACAGACCAAAGAACATTTTGAAATTGCCTTGGGTATTTGATCTTTTCCCTAGTTTAACTTCTGTTGATAAAATTAGATATTCTGCAAAAAGAATAATTTTATCTTGAAACTGTCACATCTTTTAAAGTAATTTGATAGACTAACTAGGGTACTTCAATGAGAAAACAGATGAGMTCAAAGTAAAGAGTGCAGAACAAGCTTCCAAATAAGATTTCAGATTKGATTTCTTAGCCTCAAAACAATATAATCTTTTTTTGTTTAATGTTGTCAGGAATCTGAGAATGCACAGCAGTTTTATTAAAAGGCTAAATCATTCTTATTTTGAAGGGCACATATTTATCAGATCTATGTTGGAGTAATGATCATGGACAAAAGAAAACTTTTTGTAACTAATGCTAAAAGTGATGCCAAATTTTCTTGTTTCTTCCTCATTTCTCTGAACTTTCTTTTCCCTCAAAAACTAGTCAAGTGTGATGAATATACATAAATCTTGCATGCAAGGCCCCTTTGTTAGGAAGGAGCCCTAAAGAAACAGGTTGTGTGATTACCTGGTGGTCAGCCAAGTAAACACTACATCCACACTCATTCAGTGCTGCCAAGTATGTGTGAAGGGCAATGTCTGTGTCAGTGTCATACCTGTATTTAACTTCATGCATATAGGAAAAGAAGCAACTACACTTCAGTTCATAGGTAAGGTCTAATCCTGATGTGCACAGCAAGGAAATCCTTGCAAGGAATAACTAGGAGTTTGCGATTTGGCTTTTGGTTGGAGATTGCTATATCACCAGTTCTAGTTGAAGGAAACTCAGTTCTGTACTCAGCACTGAAAGGAACACAGTGCAGAAGAAATAATTAGTAATGGGAAAATGAAGAAAACGGCAAAATCATGAAAAGCAATAAATGAGATGGGAATTAAGTTTTAAACTTACATTTTTGCTATTGATAATCAAAATGGAAGAAAACTGCTGCTGCAACTGCTTGGARAAAACAATACCAGTAGAAAAGTAAAAATCATGCTTATCAGCATTTCTTTAAAATGGTTTCAGAGCTCATAAATAATGCAATATACTGGAAAAAGCAAAATYTGAGACAAACCATGGTGAAATTTCCTTTTTTCTATATTCCTATAACAGGTTCATGATGGGCCGCATAAATACAGTTGGTCTCAGTTTTTCAGTCCAGTTACCAAATCAGAAGTACTTTGTTTTCACAGCTATGTTTTGTCTTTGCTCCATCTCCCTAAGCCTATAGATCTTCAATTAACCTCTCCCAGGCTCTTCACTTTCCAGCATCCAAAACTCCTGGGGCTTACAGATTCTGTAACTTCAGACCCAGACTCATCAGACAGCTTGTCCTGAAGCAGGGACTCCWTTCCTTTTCTCAGGGAATTTTGGGATGACTGGTATTTGTGCTGAACTAGGAAGGAGTGTCTAGTTAACCACAGGCATCCAGCTTGGATTCCTGAGCTCGGAATTTATCCAGTGGGTTTGATTCATTATCCTTATTTACACCTGTGAATTTATATTATATTAATTTCCATCTGTGTTTTTGTTTGCACCTGTGCAGAATGACTATGAAATGCTGCCATTCTGGTTTGGTAGCAGTTGAGCTTTTTCATCATTTATATCTACCTGGGGGACAAGGCTGCAAGGAAGCAGACTTGGCGTGCGTAATAAATGAGTTGTCCTAAGTTCTGCACTCTAATTACTGTCTAAAAGTTGACCAGATGAAAATCACTTCAGAAACATAAACTTGTTTCTAACAAAACGTTTTAATGTAGCACATGGATAGAAAAAACCCAAAATACATTAAATGGTGGGTGTTTTTATTTTCAGATTAACAGAGCAAAACTTCCTTACTGGAAAGTGACCCTACTAAATGTCTGCAATCTTGTCAACAACATAAACAACCAAATGGGGGAAACAGTAGAGGTAGATGAGGAGGATCTGGTTCCAGGAAGACAGTTCCCTGCTGCTCTGGATGGCTTCAGCTTGGAAGCAATGCTGACAGTATATCAACTCCAAAAAGTTTGCCACAGCAGAGCCTTTCAGCATTGGGAGGTAACACAAGCTATCGCAAATGCRTATTTCTACTGCTAATAAACTCTCAGGCTCTGTTTGTAGTGATGTTGTAAAATCCATATCCATGTGACCTCCATCACATTGTCTGAGTTTTCCTTCCCTTTTTTATATTCTCTAGTACCACTAATATGCCTCTTTCAGTATGGGCAGTGAATTAGTGCAGTTTCTGATGACCTGAGTGTGTGTTTCTTACAAAAACCCATGGATAAGTGAGAACTTTTCTTAACTACATACTTTCTTCACTCTTTGTAGCCATTTCAGATAACCAAACAAACATCTGAAAGTCATCACCACGCCAGAAAACATAATTAATATCTGCTTAACAGACATGAGGTTATTATAGATCTGTTGAAGCATAAATAAATGTACCCAGTGTTTCTGTTTGAAGACCCTAAGGCAAACTGGATCCAAAATGCAGGGATACATGCCCATATGTACATACCATTTTACTAAGTACTCTGGTTTTCTTATCATTGCTAGGAAACTGGCAACAAGGTAACTCCTGCTTTTTATTTTGCTACACCTTAAAAGGGCCCTGGAGTTGACGCTGTGATTGTATGAAGATTGCTGCTCTTAAACACTGATTGTTTATAGTCCATTTCTGATACTYAGTTTAGTACAATTATTACAGTGACTACACAGAAGCACACTAGGCACAATCCACTTGCATTGTTAGATATTACACTAAAAGCTGCTTTGTGTAGTGAAAAAAGATAACTCAGTGTCACTACCCACTTTCCAGTAAAGAAAATTTCTTCATCTATCTCAGGTTCATGTACAATCTAGATGAATCCAGATATTTTTTAGTTGGTTGGTTTTTGGTTTTGTTTGTTTCTTTGTTTGTTTTGGGTTTTGTTTGTTTTGTTTTGCTTTGCTGTCATAACTCTTTATATTCCCAATCCTCATGTTAGCTGGGGYGGTCCATGCAAAGGACTGCAACCTCTTTGAGAACCAGAGTTTTCTGAAGATTCTCTTCTTCGGTGCATTTATTGCTGGAAAGGAACAACCCTAGAACCAAATATGCAATAACCCATATGTCTTAATCACAGTTCCCTGCTTTGCAGGAAATTATAGAATAAAATATTTCTCAACAGATGAAACCAGCAAGCAGTGCATGTAGGTGTTTAACCTAAATGTGTGATAACAGAGTGCTAGTCATTAGAAAACTTTCAGTCTATTTGAGTTTTGGTCGAAGGAGGACAAACCAGCTTTCCTCTTTAGTCAAAACCAGTTGTCTAATCATTGAAGTGGAATTTAAAAATCACTTCTGTAGGGCTCAGCTCATCTTTAGCCTGATTTTAGTTTTGTGTCTTGAGTTTTATATATTTTTTAAATTAATGCTGCAGCTACAGATTTTATTGGTAGCAATAAAATATGTTAATATTTTATTAAAATTTGGAGGAGATTATAATCTACATTACCAAAAAAAAGTAGATAACAGTGTGTCTCTTCTTGCATCCTACAGTTACTTCAGCAAGATGCTTTTGATCTAGAGAACTCAAGCCAAGAAAAAGAAATCATGAAGAGAAAAAATCCCTATATTCTGAAACGGCAGCTACATGTGAACAAAGCTAGAAGACCATACATACTCAAGAGAAGTTCATATTACTGATGCAGCAGAAGAAAACAATGTATATTTAGTTCATAGGTAACTGTGCATTATGGTTATCTTATCTAAATCTAAAATCATACTTGTGTGAAAATATACTCTGGAAAATCAAGATGATAACATAGCTGTGTCTTTTTTGCAATTGCTGTTTCTTGATTGTGGATTTTTCCTACTTGAGATAATTGGACTAATACATTTGCGAATAAAACTAGTTTTTAAGCATGATGTATTGTACAAAACTGAGATTTCAACATGCTTTCAAACAATCTTGTAGTCTTTTCCAGTTTTATAAAGCACACCAACATAACACCAAGTAAGTTGATATTGTCCATAAATCCTACTGAGAATCTTACAGCTTCTTAATGCAACACTTCAAACATGTAAATGTTTCCAAATTTCTTGAATAATATAGTAGTAAGAAGTGCCACAGTATTTTATGTTTTGACTAGTTTAATTTATTAGGAATAGGTCTAAGGAAGAAAAGGATTAACTATTAAATGGCAGTTTCAAAATAAATATTTTAAATAGCTTGCTTGTAAGTGAATTTTTAATTTTTGACTTCTAATCTATGAATGCTCAGGAGAAACAAAAAACAACGAGAAACTTGGTGAAGCGTTTGAAAGATTAATTGAAATTAGAACATCTTTAAATTACTATTAGAAGGCATTTCCTTTCCCTCCTTCCACAAATTTGTATAAACCAGGAAGTTTCAGAGTTGAAAACAGTCTTGGAAGCTAACAGAGAGGGAGGGTCACAGCATGGGAAAAATGTTTTCAAGCCATGAGGAATCAACTGTTGCCTGAAAGTGACACATTTTCCAGTTCCGTTTGTGATGTGTGCATGAGATTTGGGATCTCAATGATTCCGGGTTCCAGTTTGGAGGAGAAGTCTGAATGGACTGGGGCCCACAACAACCATGAAAATTGAGGGGTAGTCCAAGACCTGCGAAGCCTGGATGCTCAGACCAGAAGGCAAAAGTGGGATAGACTTTGTTTTTGAAAACTTACCTGTTTCCTGTTTGATGTATTTCCTCAAAGCAATTCTCCTCCAACAAATAGCCACACCATCAGCCCCCCCCCCAAAAAAAACCAAACAAAAAACGCCCCCAAACAACCAAGAACCCAACAGAAAACCCAAACACTTGGAGAATTTTCAAATCCTCTCACAAGTTTGTTACACTTTGTTTCATGGGGAGGGATGGAGTTTTTAAAGCAAAATGTATTTTAACTATATTAAATCTAATTATATTTCCTTTTCTCACTGCAAATATTATTAATCAGTTTCTTCATTCAATAACCCTTAAATGCATGCACTGACAAGAAATAACTGAGCATAAACTAATTATTGCAATAAGCATTATGACTCAAATACAGCAAAGCAATTAAGTACGTTCAGTCTCAATGTTTTAAATGCTTAATGTGCTTAAGGGCTTTGCTTAAATAAGTAAACTCACACCCCTTGCTTTTTTTACAAAACACATTGAATTAGACTGGAGACCCAGCATGCTCTCAAGTGGTTGAGAAATACCTTCTTTCCAACAAACCTGTAAGATCCCTAGTCCTATTATGGATATTTACATTCTAAAATGTCTTTTGCTCTGAATGACAAAGCAGAGCAGTTTGTTCCAAAATTCACTGCTTGCAGAACCTGAGGAAAACTATGAAAAGAAACTTAAGATCACTTTTTCATGGGAAAACCAGAAGAATAAGACAAAAAAGATTTGTCATTATATTTTTCTCTTAAGTTTAGCAGTATAAAAGCTAAAAAAAATAGGGTAAGGTAATCTGGTTGTCATCTAATAGAGAACATATTTTTTTCAGAAACAAACACCCTTCCATGTCTCATTTTTGAGGTAATTTAGACAGTCATGGTAATGGCATATGACCTCAAATGATGATACTTCCTGTTCCATCCCCATCTAGTGTTCCAGACTACCTTGTGACCATGTACTTGTTCTTTGCAGTGCAGAGCTAACAGATTAGTCAGACTGGCTGGAAATGGCATTAAATAACCCATTTCCTTTCAGCAGACTGTGAATCCACKCACAGACAGCTACTTTGTATCACTGGTGGAGACAGTTTAAAGTATGGCTGGAAAGTACGGCTCGTCAGTTGTCCCTAGCCTCTGATGGAGGTATCAGAGGAATGTCATTCAGTGTGATCGTCTGGACTAGATGAGGAAACAAAAATTGTAATTGCAATATGGTCAGTTAAGCTAAAAAAGCCTGTGCTGGCTTTTCGATTTATTGGTCATTCATGAAAAGCAAGCGTAGCAGTATTGAAATACTAGAAAACAAAAAGCATAGAATTAAGCCAGGTGCTCAGAGCRGTTAAAGGAAATATTGAAGTCTGGGAGACTTCCTTGCTTGAAATCTCTTCTCTCTTCTAGCTATTGCTACCTCCTGATGGCCTCACTGCTGTGAAATTGCAGCCTTTCTTTAGCCTTCATTTTTGGATGACGGCAGAAAAATTATAGGCTTAGGTGTATTTGTCTCTATTTTGCACATTCTTTCAGTGAGATCCTCAGGGTACCTGCCTCACCCATATCTGTGCATTGCTTTCAATATCCATGCTGCTATATTTGCAGCAGGAATGAGTGCTGGATGAAGTTCAGATCAGAGAAAGCTACCACAATATGTGAACTTACTAATTCAGAAACATAGACAGTTCTTCCCTTCCCTTCCCTTCCCTTCCCTTCCCTTCCCTTCCCTTCCCTTCCCTTCCCTTCCCTTCCCT
>JACDOX010000040.1:5846789-5862817 GCA_014549065.1 Cardinalis cardinalis | reverse complement strand
CTTCCCTTCCCTTCCCTTCCCTTCCCTTCCCTTCCCTCCTCTAAAAATACTATTTTGAAGACCATTAATTTAGACTGCTACCTTTTCTTAAAAAGAGCACCTTTTGATATGGGCAATTTTGTTTTATAAAAGCAATTATTGAGAGATGTTCTGTCTCTTTCTGTGTCTTCAGAGGACCACATTTTTCTCATAAATTACATTACTGACTTTTAAATTAAGTTAATAGATTAACAATTATACCAATTATTCAGAAACTTCATACTTAACTATTTCTTAGACTTCTAAAATATTAGATATAGACATACAGTTATTGCAGAAACCAGTCAGTACTTTCTAATGAAGAATTTAATGGAACTGAGATTTACTTTGATTTTATGTATTTTAAGTTATCATCCATAATATTTCAAATGCCCTATGAAGAAAAATTAAAACACTTAGATATGAATAATTTTATAATCTCTGAAGCATATATTTGTTATTTTGTCATTAAAAATAAACATTATAATAGTTGCTGTTATCAAGGTTAAAGGCAGTGCTGATAAAATGTCTTCAGTTCTTAAGTCTTGCTTGTGGTTTAAGTTTTGATGTTTTCTGTATTTTTATTAGAAATTAAAATTTTGGTTTATGATTTAGGTAAGAGTTTAATGGGTGTGCTGTAAACAAAGTGGATGAGATGTTGAGTTTTCAGATTAAGAGAGATTTAATTTTAAAATGTATGATATTGGCTATGTGTCATACCTGATTCCTAGTGAACACAAAACATAGACAAAATTGGTCTTGAACTTTATTCTTTTCCCTCAAGATTAGTTATCAGTTTGCACTGTGGAGTTTCAAATTGAAGATACAAGCTACCACTACAATAATTTCATGTTGAAGGGCAGAAAGAAGAGCAGGGTTTTCTTAAATTCCCTAAGGTTCCAGATTGATCATTGATGTCCTCCATATCCAAAATCATGAACTGACTGCAAGCAGTGAGAAAACAAAAGTTTCAGATAATCTGCAAAATAAACTGTGCTGATTTCTGTGGTATAACAAGTCAGCACCTGGATCTCACTCTCCACAAAGCAAAAAAAAGTGGAAGAGAGGGGTTGACCTCTGCAGGGAACCTGGAGAATGAGATTTTAGTTGCTGCCAAATGCAAGCATTCAGAATTCAAGAGTGAGGCTGCAAAACCCTGAAGATAGATAGATAGATAGATAGATAGATAGATAGATAGATAGATAGATAGATAGATAGATAAGGAAATATCCCTGACACCTAAATGAAGTAATAAATATATGTCAAATGATTTTTGTTTCTTTCTGTTTACCAGACTGCCAGAGAGCATTAGAATCATTCTAAGCTTCGTAAAAAAGAAGAGCTCAAACATATTTGCYCGTTAATACTAATTTTTACTGAAATTTGATATTCTCATCCAGCCTCTTGAATCCAGCGGGTGTCATATTACAACACACACAAAAGCACAATATTCATGACCAGATTTCAAAATCATCCAAATCCAGGRTACTTGGATGGGTCTGCCAGGACAGTCAATCAGACAGTGGAATAAAAGAGCCTTGTGGTACCTCATTAGCAGGCAAGGTTTGTCTGACTGAATGAGTCCTCTGAGGTAGCAATATGGGGAAATGACATGGGAGCCACCCAGTAATTTTTGGAGGCTGTCAGCTATTAAGGAACAAAGCCTTGAGGAACTCCTRGTTGCCCAATGATCACTTGCTTTTTCCAAGCAGACAAGAGTGCACAGCTCATATCTCAGGAATTGCATCACATTCCATTGTACAGAAGGAAAAGAGGGACTATACAAAACTGGACTTGAATTGCCAAGGAATAGCATTTTTCTGTTTGAGCTCCTAACGGGTTAAGTACCAGTCTGTTTTTTCACAGAAGTTTCAGCGCACTGTTAGTCTGGAAACATTTTCTATTTTGCTTTTGCAAACCAGTTGTAGGAAGCTTTTGCAGGATATGTTTCTCTTATGGAGAGATAAAGGGCTACTTAGCTGGTCTATACATTACTTTTTAAATGACTGGCAGCAACATGAAGACCTCATTCAGGTGAAGTGTCCCAGCTGCTTCATAAAGTGTTAACATTATTAAGAGTGGATTTGTACACCAGTGAAACTAATAGACTGGAAACATCCTAAATGCCAATCTKGAAATCATTATTTTAGCTTTTTTGGCTTAATGATTTAAAAATCCATGCTCTATAACAGATTTTTGTAATGCCGTATTCTAGAATTTAAGATTAATTTATCCTGTATCTCAAGGTCTAGAAAATGTAGGAAAGAAAGAAAGAAAGAAAGAAAGAAAGAAAGAAAGAAAGAAAGAAAGAAAGAAAGAAAGAAAGAAAGAAAGAAAGAAAGAAAGAAAGAAAAAAAGAAAGAAAGAGAAACTAGTATGTGCTATATTGTGCATTATTTTCTTAAAGTTTTTACAAAGCAATATGACCTGGGAATAATTTTATCTGGAATGAATGGCATTGTTCCTCCAATTTTCTTTTTCAAATCTATTGTTTATATGTATTTAAAAACAATTGTTCCTCTAATCTAACATTTTAAAAACTTTTAYTGGGCTGCAAAAAGACAAATTTTTTGAATGAATAAACTCTATGCTTAAAACACAATCATTCTTGTCCTAAGGAAAAAAATCCTACTTTTTAACAGATATAGAGATCTTAGAAATAGTTTATTCAAAGCTCTTTCATGAATGAAATTGCTTGATTATTTTTGTGTACTACCAAATCCTTAAAGTAGTTGTATAATCATATACTGTAGAAATTGTTGTGTTTTAGTATCTTATTTAATGATCTGTACAATAAAAAGCTGTTTGGAAAACACAACTTTCCTTTGTTCTGCTTAAAAGAAGGGATCAAAAAAATAACACCACACAGAGCAAAGTTACATGAGTATATACCCACAAATGAAGGGTTTATTCAAATTATTCTGAATTTTGCAACATTTAAAGTATAACTTTGAGGAATATGTAACTGCAGAATACTATAGTACCATGTTATTATAATATCTGCTTGTTCCAAAACCAGACAACAATAACACAAATTTCTCAAGTATTTTCTTTAATATGCAAAGGCACTGAATTGCTGAAACTGCAGCTGTTTTGAAGATGACATCCTTGGCAAATACTTCCGTTCTCCTCAAAAGTTGGTTTGCTGATGGCAGATTTTTCAAAWTTTTTTTTTTTGATAGTGAAGTTAAGAGTTACTATTAGAATGAGGGAGTTGTGAAAGTTAAAATTTGGGGTTTTTTATAAAAATCCCACGCCCCTTGGCTTTACCTCTGTGGTTTTAGGTTCCTATGTTAGTGTTGAATTGAAAGGAGCTGTAAGGGAACAGACAAATGGGAAGCAAAATGAGGRTAGGTAAGGGACTTAATGATAGAAGGTGCAAGGATGTTAACTGGATATTCCTTCTGTCTGGCTCCAACCAAAGATTGCCAGAGCTGGCTGAGGCATGGGTTTTATGTATATGTAGGGAGGAAAAAAGTGAGGGAAAAGTCAGCGAAAAAGAGCAAAGGGAATATAATACTGAGTTGTGTTTTGCTTTTGTAGTGTTGGTTAAGAACTAAAGTGTAGGTAGCTTAGTATAAACTAAGATGCAGAATATTCTGAAAAAAGGAGGGGAGTTCCCATCAGTGTTTGGGAAGGGCAATCATCTGGGTGGCATTCCCAGCACTTCCCTTGAATCAAGAAAAACAGATTTGAGCTGAGATGTTTCAAATTGAAAGTTTTTAAGGAGAAACTGAAACAACTAAAGAAAGCTGATCAGAAAAAGGAGAGAGTGCATGGCAAGGGTCAAGAAATACACAAATCAGAGTCAGTTGGATCATTCAGTAAGACTGGACTGTCAGTACAAGACAGAAATACAGATTGCTGTTTATAGCTTGGGATAATCAACACCAATCTGTACAGGTTTGAGAAACTTTGTTGTTTGAACCCATGTCTCAAGCAAGTTAGCACTATTTCATCAGACTGGTCTCAGAATTAGGAGACATCCCATCGTGCATACAACAGGACCATGTTTTTAGGGGAGATGAAAAAAGAACCAAGGAAAGCTTAGAGCCATAGTGAAGGCCTTATCGTAAAGCAGGAGCATTTCATTCTTGAAAGGTAATAAGCATTTCATTCTTGAAAGGTAATAAGAAACCTACATTTGTAGGTAGCTTTTTTAGATTGTTTTATCAGATAAAAGTTCAGAGATAAACTCCAGAAATTCATACTCTCAGAAAGAAAGTAATCTGGAAAACTGATCTTAAAAAAATTAGATTTCCTTCATATGTCTAGCATAGTTGTGGCAAATCAAACATTCTACTTCAATGCATGGTAGACTGACCTGGACCTGAAATCCAGGTTTCTGTGAAATGGATGGATTATAAGATCTCTCTATAAGTAGATTATAAGTAAGATCTCTTCTGAACATTCAACAAGGCAGAAGGCATAAGAAGWAATGCTGTGCTAAAAGATTTTTGATGCCTTATTAGCAGCTTTCAGTAGTGTGTGAAGAAACATAATGTACTATTTGCAACACTTTCCAAGGCATATCTTGATGTGAAAGGAACTGACGTGTACTGTGATAAGTCTTAATTTAGATAGAGAGAGTGTTAAAATATCTGTAGCACGGTGCTTAAAAATCTGATTTCTGTTCACTTAAACACTTCACTGCTTTTCTGCAAGGAGTGCATCTGCCTCTTTGGCAACAGGTGTGTATAAGAGAGGATTGCTCAAATTCACCATTAGAGATAGTCCTTGAGATTGATAATATATAAAGCTAAATGTTATTTAAACAGTCCAGCTKTGTACAACCAGTTGAAATAGTTTGGGTAAACAGGGAAAAAGTCAAATAAATGGACAGTATTTCTGCTGCTTATATATAGGTACACATACACACAGGAATAAATTCCTTACTGGGAGGATGGGGAGACTGGAACAGATGGCCCAGAGAAGCTGTGAGTGCCCCATCCTTGTAAGGGTTCAAGGCCAGGCTGGATGGGGCTCTGAGCATTGAGGTCTAATGGAAGGTGTCCCTGTCCATAGCAGGAGCAGTTACAACTAGATGCTCTTTGCAGCTARGGCCCTTCCAACACAAACYATTTTATGATATTCATTCTTTTGATACACACAAGTACACATTTGTGTATGGAGACACTGCTCTCTTGCCTTACCTCTCTTAGGATGCATCTCATCAAAAGAAGAGCATTGCAGGGATGCTACTTGGTTTTCATGGCCAGAAAAATGAAAATTTTTTGCTTGTTTTGAGTAAAAAATAACTTTAAAAAGTTACTATTTCATAATTTTTCCTTGTGCTATCAGATTGGAGCCAAAACAACGACCCATAGCTTATCTTGTCTGGTTTGGGGTGAGCTGCACAACTGCATGCCTGATGGTCACCTTCCAACATTCAGAAAATTAGTTCTGTGTCCCGTACAGTTACACTGGTCCTGAACTGAACACACACAATTTGAAGTGAGAGAAGAGGAAATAATTTGGTGATGGAGCAGCTTCAGTCTTCTAAGGGAGCAGAAGACATATTATAACCCTCAGATATTGCAAAATATGATAGAAGGGAAGCCTTCTGTAAGCTGGAAATGATGGTTGGGAAAAATAGCATAAGAAACTCAAATRAATGGTCACTGTTTGGTCACTACTACATGAAGAAAACCAGAACAGAGAGAAAGATGCCATGTTTTTCCCCACATAGCAYTTGGGCTGGCAATCACAATATTCCTTCCAATAAGGTTTGTGATTACTGTTGATTTTTTTGATCAGATTTTATATACTATCAATAGAAAATTCAGGATTTGATTTAATTCTGAAATTGGGGACTGAAAKTTTTGCAATATGCTGTTTATCAGACTCCTCCTTTAAATCTTTAACATAAAAAAAGGGGCCAGTGATGAGGCAGAAAATAACCTGGAGAGAAGGAGAAGGCAAGAAGGAAGGAAAGCAAGAGAGACAGACTGTCAGAGTAGTGCCCTTTTTCTTCTTTTACAGCAACTTTGTAAGCAGCACAGTCTTAGACCTTATTATTGCAAGACACAGCTTGACCTGTTGTAAAGTAGGAAATCCATTTTTCTATAGTTTCTAATCGGTCTGCATATCTGGTTTGTACTTTGTCAATTAAGACTGCCTTTAGAACATTGCACTTTCTGCATGCTGCTATTTAATCAAACTATTTCAAGTGGACCAGTTACAAAACAAGGCAGTGCATAAACTGTAGATTACCACTTTAAAACTTTTCATTTTTTTAAATTAAATTCCCTGCTTTAACAAGGTTTTAGGCCCCATTTCAGATGTGAATAAAGCTATGAGTTAATTAAAAAAAATTCTATGACCCAAGCTGTGAGGAACACTCGATTTTAAAAGAAAAACCCCATGTATTTTCCCTTCATCATCTTTTTTGTGTGGGGTAGATCAGTTTCTACAGTAGACTTGAGGAGAGGAGTGGCAATAGAAGAAGTGTCATAGAGAATGCTACGAGTTCAGCCATACCGTGGCACATGGCAGACAATTTATAATCCAAAGTAAGGAGACCAAATGAATAGCTGTTGTTCATAATCAATACTCTTATGAGTTTCTGYGTTATTGTTGAGCACATAGATGAGGAGGCAACAGTCAACACAGCACAGAATAATTTGGCAGAGTATGGATGACAGACCTGGGAATTTGGGCTGCTTCATGTTTGGTACCAAGGGGTAGAATAACTGTTTTAATTACATTTAGCTTCTGAGACTTTGACTTTCACATGAACAGATGATAATTAGAAAACAGTCCTGCTTCAGGCTTGAAGCCTGTTTTTCAAATCCACACAGCTTAGGGTGGAGTGTCAGGACTTGTGTTGAACATCATATTCCCAGGGGCCTGAAGCTCAGCCTCTGGAACTTAAGGATTAGCAAATTGAACCCTTTTGCTCATGAATGAATATCAAGGCACTGCCTGGAGAGACACAGTGAATAAAGCACAGACAACAGCATTATATTTTGCCTTTTAAGTTTTTCCTTTGTTAAAACCAGTAACACAGAGCCTCCATTCAGTTCAGATGCTGAAATAACAGTTTCTCAATAGAAGAAAACATTTCTCTTTTCTCAGAAGCAAATAAAAAAATTTTTAATGAGGAGACCTTTAGCAAATTTTTTTTGCTTGTAAGTGCTTATATGTCTACATATACAGATTCTAATACAATACCACTATACTTGGAGAAGAAGCGCAAGAGTATGAATTACCTAGAATAAATCTTGAAATACCACAGCTCACATCACTCCYCGCTTCCCATATCCATGACACGTGCATGGCAAAAGCATTCATACCCTGTGAGCACTTCAAAATCCAGTGTTTCTACAGATTTACTCAGTTGGAGGAGGCAGCAGGAATGATGATGCAGCTTTATGCACGCGCCTGTGCTTTTAGAATCAGTGGGAGTCTTCTTGCGTGGAAGCCAAGGACAATCTTTAAGCCAAAGTTAAGTCTTCATTGACCTGATGTCCAAGTGTGTGGACCATTCAAGAGTTGCATCACGATAACATACTAAGGTTTAAATATTTGCTTTGGAGTACCGAGGGCTTTGCACTTACCCCTCCAGAAGGGTGCAAGGATATTGCAGGTGAGACAGAGAGCAAAATGCAATTAGCAAATTCTTTTAAGGAAAAAAAATAGGTGAAAAGAGTATGGCGAGGAATCAGTGCTGAAGTGGAATGGAAAAACACTACAAGAATTGATTAAAACATAATGACTGTGAATTACTATCTCTCCTACTCCATCTATTGAAAATAAAGCAGTCTAGCAGCTTAAGTAATAAAGAAGAGACTAGAAGAAAAGCCATATTCCTCCTACCTACAGAAATCTGGATGGGGTCAGGTATAACTTTAAAACAATTAGGACTTTGTTTCTGTAAAATCTATATTGTCTCATAGAGATTTGATGTGTTCTTTTTACCTGATGATGACTTTTCCCTTGCTTTTTAGGCTTTAAAAGGAAAAAGTCTTCAGGAGTTGGGTTTTTTTTTTGCAATACACCACCATCTGGTGGAAGTAAAGAGAAAGACAAAGATTAGGAAAGTTAACCTGTCTTCATAATTGAGAGGCTTTAGTTCCTAGTACTAATTGTCTTCAATGGGCTCTTGAGGATTTAGAGCACCAAATCATTTTAAACCATGTAATTTTCACATTTCTCTACTCAATTATTTGCTCCAATTATTTATTTTTAAGGGCCCCGAGGATATTCTTAAAACWAAATACACACTTCAGTATTTCTTAACATATTGATCTGTAATTCATGACAGAATTTTCCATATGGTGACATAAAATGCTTCAAAATATTTTTCTAAATATCTAGCAAGATTTATCATATAAACTATACACTACTGCTGTATATTTTAGGTATTGGTAGAATTTAATTTGTTCTCTTTCAAAAAAATTGKTAGCATGTTTACCTTCTTTGTTCTATTAGGGCCTTTTTTCCCCACACATTTTTGATTAAAATCTTAATTTAATTTTATACTGCAATGAAAATTCACAGGTTACCAGAGTTCATAATATATGCTGATAATATCTGTGCTTTCTCTGTGGTCACCCTGTTCTTTCTGTGATTTCACTAATAAATGTTGTTAAATATTGTGGGCACAACAAGATTGGAAGCAAAATATATATCTGTTAAAAAAAATCTTTCTAGAAAAATATAGGCATAAAAAAAGCACCAAACAACTATATTGATAGTTGTTTTACATTAGAATTAAATATTCTTTTCTGCTCTAGAAATGTTTGCCGGGATCCTCAGTGTCTCCCTTTTTTTTTTTTCCCCACCACCTGCTAGGCTCACAACCTAAATACTCTGGCAKCCCAAATTTCCACTGGACAGTTATTTGGGGAATTGAGGTATGCTACCTGCTACCAGATGTTGGGGAACTTGCAGCAGAAGGACCTAAGCAGACTTAAAGACAGGCGTCTTACCCAGTCTTGGCCACCAGCAAGTCAGCAAAAGCTTTCCAGGGAATTAAGTCTTGCTGAGCTCAGTGACACGATCACAGCCAAGGGTCAGCCTGTCTGCCAGTTTCTCTTGGAGTTTTGGCAAGATCAGCCAGTCCACAGGAGTGTGCCAGGCCAGACAACTGCCATTTTTTTAAATGGGAAAATCTTTTCCTATCACATTTTAACCAGCCCTAATAGCACACTGTGGACACAGCTGTGGCATTGGCATTGTAACAGCTGCCYTTCATGGACTTGATAGAAGGATTCTCTCTGATCTCTAGAAAGCTAGAGGGAATGCTTCTAGCTGCTTCAAGCTGGCAGGAGATCTCTGATGGTGCAGAGCTGCTGAAACCTTCCAGCATGCCAGGGAGAAAGAGATCTCAACAGTGGTATCAGGAAAATGTTGAATGTGGCACATGCTGACAGTGATTTGCCACATGGTGGGAGAGGATCTCTTTGTCTTGCCTGCTGTTTCCAGGGAGGTTGTGTTCAGGATGACCCAGTGCTTGCAGACACCTGGCTGCTGCCCTTTGCATGAATAGGGGCTACCTGCTCAACATGGTTCAATATCCACAGCTCTTCTACCTGAGACATTCTAGATGGAGTCAGATATAACTTTAAAAAAGTTGGGACTGTGTTTCTCTAAAACCATTATTTTGGATAGATTATAAGTGAGAATTTATAAGAATTTATTTTTTGTAATTTCAATTTAATTTTGAAGCACACAACTCGAATAATTTAATTGTACTATGTCAAACAGATATCTCTTTTGTAGTGCAATTAAGCATGTGGGACAAGGACTCCAATTTTCTGGGAATAGAAGTTCATGTTTAAGCCATATTGCTGAAGAAAAAATGGGAAACCTAAGTCCAGAGGAAAGTGAAGTCAAAATGACTCAGAAGACTATACCATTTTCATGCCACAGGTATTTATGAACATAAGATGAGATCTATCATACTTATTGTAATTTTGAATGGCTTTTTTATAGTTGATATTTTGAGTTTTGTAAGGAGCAGTTCATTCTTTTTCAGTCACTTGATGATGAGTTTCACAAATTAATTGTGTGTTGCAACATGAATCCATTTTTGATATTTTTAAGCAGGGTAGATTTAATTTTTGTTTTCTACCTGCGTTAACTTTTAGGTAGTGAAAAATAACAACATTGTTTATAGGAGGGGCTTTTTTTACAAATATTGTACATTTTAACAAGTCCTTCTCTTTTCTTTCTAAAACTATCATAATATGACTGTATTACATTGCTCCATTACGTTAAGCTCTGTTGCACCAGAKAAATGCTTTCTGTCTCTAAGAGATTCTTGGGGCCCACAATACTTCTAAAATTATCACCTGGCTTTTTCAGTTCTCTCCATGTGTTGTGGTTTAACACTGGYAGGCAGGTAAGCACCAAACAGTCCCCATTCGTGCCCCACTGAGGTGGGATGGGGGTAAAAAAAAGGAACATCAAAACAAACAAAAAAAAATCTGGGTGTCTAACCATTAATTAAAAAAAATAAATGAAGGATAAATGGAAAAAGAGAGAAAGAAAACAAAACAAGTCATGTAAATGCAATCATTCACTTCTTCCCTCAGGTAGACCAATGTCCAACCAATTCCTCTTCCCTTTTCTTTTGGCTGACCATGGTGCTATATGGCATGGAATATCTCTTTGGTTAGTTTGGGTTGTCTGCCTTTCCTTTTTAACTATTTCACACCTCCAACCTAATCAGACTTGGGGTAGAGTGAGAAGCAGAGGTGGTCTTGGTGCTGTGCAGACACTGCTCATCAATGCCTGTGACATCAGTGTGTCATCAGTATTGTTTTAATCACAAATATAAACTGTAGCACTGATTGAGCTCTTATGGGGAAAGTTTATTCTAGTCAGGCCGTTAGTGTTGAGTATGATACTCCCCAAAAGTTCTGTACTATGTGCAGCATCAAAAGCAGTTTCATACACAGCCTTCACTACAATAAAAATTTATTTGAGAAAAGACATGACGCCTTCCATTCTGTTCTTCACCTGAAGGGAGTGCACAATTAGTCTGCAGTCTCCTTTGTCACTGCTACAAACSTGGTTTCATTTTTCTTATTTTAAAGCAAAGGTTTTGTTTTCTCCTGCTTAAAGTCACAGAATTAGTAAACATACCTAGCAGTCCACGAGTTTTATTGAAAATAAAACCCGACAAACACCAGCAAGATGCCCCAAATTCTGGGTGGCCCAGAGTAAGGCATGTGAAAGGGAACTTTCAGAAACTCGGCCTTAGATGTGAGACTGGAAAAGATCAGTGKTTTTTCATCAGTAGTGTGAATGTGCTGAGTGAGAAGAGTAACTGCAGAGTTTCTCCTGACCCAGCCTAGATCACCCTGCTCTTGACATGCTCAGGATTTCATTGTCTGTCTGTGGACCCTTGCTGCTCCTCAATGGARCTCCACCTCTTTCTCCTCTCTTTTCTGCTTCACAAGCTGGCAGGAAATGAATTCTTCAGAAGCAGAAAATGTGCCCAGTGGGGTCAGACCCCCAGACTGAAAATCATGAGTAAGAAAATTTTATTATCTCCTATATCCTTAAAAGGAGACAGAGAGATAAGAATATATATTTTTTACATATCTTTGTAGGAAAGCATGTGATTCTGGAGACTGTTACTGCTTCATACTAAAGAAATCCAGCTGTTCCTTTGTATATGACTGTTTGCCTGCATTAATAAAACTATACACTAAAGCAAGAACAGTTGGCCTCCTGCATACAAAGATATTTATTGATACATGTATATAAAAACAAAAAGAATGTTTGTTCAAATCCACATGGTTAGAATGGTACAAAATTATGAGAAATTATTTTGTTTTAATCAACAGGGTAGGAGTAAGTGCCACTGAGCAGAAGACTATGTTCAGGTAACTTCACAAATATTCAATATGTTCAGGTAACTTCACAAAAAAACCTGATGGCCAGTAGGTGGTACCCTTATTCCAGATAACAAACAAAGCGGGGTGGGGGGAGAGGATAAAACCAAATAGCTGATATTTTGCTCAGTATTGTGAATATTTTCCTCCCCTATTAGCCACTTTAGATGCCATCATACACTCTGTAAAGATCATTGGGCAAGCCTAATGAGAATTTGGGCAAGGTGCCTGTATGTGAACTGTGAAAGGGTCAGATTCCGTCATCAATGGTCTTGTATTGCTGGAATTAGACACTCTAGTTTTCCACACAGAATACTTTAACCATCTTGTAATAAAGCTYCTATGCATTTATGAACTTGATATTCACAATTACTACATAAACCTCTGACCTGCAGGTTATACCACTGATTAATATAATTAATAATGCTAAAATATGTCTTAAACTTTTTGTTTAGTTTGTGAGAACATTGCAACTTTTTTTTTTTCTCCTGAAGCAAGTTTGTTTACCAGTTTAAGCAATTCTTAGACCATGGAAGGATGTTATGAACAAAATTATCTTACTAAATAACATAGGAAATATTTCTTTATTTAAAGGTCTGTCAAGCTGGAAGAAGTTTCCCAGGGAAGTAGTCAAGTCAACACCTGTGCAGGTATTTAAGATGTGTAGGTGCAGCATTTAGGAACATACTCTTTTTTTTAAAGTATAGACACAACCATCTTCAGTTTGAAATATCAGCCTGAATACCMTTTGGGGTGGAGGTGTAGAAGGAAATTGAGCCAACAGACAAAGCTGTAGGATACATGTCTCTCCATCAGTGCACTTAACACTGAAAGTCTGGTCTGAGYGTTTTGATCATCCTCTTCCCATTACATTCTCTTGTGACAGGAGTACCCTGAGAGGTAGCACCTCTCTTTGRCACTTAACCTATGAACTGCCCTCTGGAGACCCCCTGTCTCTTTCCTGGCTGTAGATGCACCTACACTGATTACTTTAAACCGCATACCTCTGTCTTTGGTTGCTCCAACACTGATTTCTATTACTGATTTTTATTTTGAGAAATATTTGGCCAGCAGTTGTCACTTTGGAGGGCTGTTTATTACCTAAGATCCCTTATTGCTAAATTCTGGATTTCAGATGTGTCCAATACCAAATTTTACCTAATAATGCCTGAAATGGTGCTGAACATCTGTACACCTTAAGACAACAATTGCRAACAATTACAACATTTACTATCTCTTATTCCCAGTTATACAACTACAACCAAGTTGAATTCTTTTGAAATGTTACCTTTTCTTTTCTTTTTTCCACTACCTTCTCTTAATTTTCTTAACTTTTAATTTAAACCAGAAGCATTGCAAATATTAGATATTGGGAGTCCAAAATCCTCTGAAATGTTTACACTAATATGAAACAGATATATAAGAAATCTCAATTTAAAAAAGGGAYAGTAGGCTCATAACACCCAAAGAGACCAGCTTCAATAGAAAATATCTTCTGGCCCAAACTTAGCTTTAGGCCTTTAAAGATGTACAAAACTCTGAACTCAGCCTTCACACTGAAAATCTGCAATTAATACTAGTGGAGATTTGGCATCTCCAAATCTAACTTCATTATTTTCTATTCTAGCACTAAACCAAACCAAAAACCAAAACAGAAAAAAAAACCTCCACGAAACAGAATTTTTTCTGAATTGCTGGCTTTTTAAAGTGATAGCTCTGTGAAAATTATTCATGTGAGCAAAAATTTTATTGGTCCACATTCTTCATCTCTATTTTCTCTATTTTCACCTGCCTTCCTGTATCTCCCTCCAATATCCATCCAATATTGGTCTATGCTATGATACTCTGACAYCTCTGTCTCTTCTCACCTCCCAATGGGCTTGGCTGCACTAGAACCCTTTTTTTCCACCTTGGTAATTTCTTTTTTAAATGCTTTACTAAAGGTCATAAGTTATGTGTCCAACCCTGTATAAAATGGAAAGGAATTGATGTAGTTTTATCCTTTCCAGCCTTAGAATTCCTCTCTCATACTATAACAAATTTTTTCCAATATCATTATTTCAAAAGCTGAAAGCTCCTTTTAATCTTGCAAACAAAAAATGTTATTTTACAAAACCATGCAATTCCAAATGTCCTTTGCCATCTYAAAAAAAAAAAAAAATCAGTGATTTTGGAAATTACATTAGAAAATTATACAAGACAATTCAATTAGAATTCTGTTTTCTATCCCTCGTTTTAAAACTATGCCAAAAAAACACTCCTCTTTTTTTATTCCCACAACATTCCTTCCACAATGCCCTGAATTTGCATGCTTTTGCTGTGAAACTTTTTTACTGGCAATGAAGTCTGCCTCCACAGTTGTCTTCCGATTGAACCCTTCGGTGTCTTGGGTGAAGCAGGAGCCTTCACACAGCAGTGAGAACTGTGAGATATGCTGCAGGTAGACATCTGAACACTGGGATAACTCTGAGGTCCTGCAGTAGTAGCAGGGCCTGTTCCCTACAGCCTCATGCATTTTATTGACATTTATCAATGACAYGCCATGCGCATTTAATTACATTTATGCTGCTATCATGTATTGAATATATGCATAAGCTTAGGAATTTTGGAAAAGAATTGATGGACATATCAGCTCTAATTTGAAGACATTTTTAWTGCAACCAGAAGATTATTCCTAGGTTTTCTGGTTTTAGCTTTCTTATAATTTCTTTATTATTCATTATGCTCCTGGTTTATATTCAGTTGCCTTTACTAATCTGCTAGCAACAGCATTCACCTCTTTGGCTACAAAGACTTAAAATACATATCTGTTATTCAAATAAGTCCTATTTATGGATTTTAAGCAGAAGTTAAATCAGTATGAATTTACAGTGTTGAAAATCTTTATATATATTACAATACTTAGCAAAAATATAAAAGGAATTATTACTTAAATTTCAGAGMATTTATTGACAGGAATTGATTTTTAAATTAGATAATCTAATAGGCAATGATTATATTTAGAGGGCTTGTCTTATGGCCATGAGATTATATTTTACACAAAATTAAGCCAAAGGACTAAAATCAGAACAACATATTTGCAGCCAAACAATGAGAACACATTGAGGTCTGGGCCCAGCTAGTGGCTCTGAAATAATTTTAATTTATGGTCTTGGTAATTCAGTATTTTTCTGCTTTATTTCATCTTCTTGGATTAATTTATTTTTATTTCTCTCCCTTAATTTTCCTTTCAAAGTCTTCAGATCTGAGACAATAAGAAGATTGTTGTATGTGCTAATACAGACACTAATGAAACGGGTTCAGAAATATCTCTGTGTCTGCAAACAGCTGCTCAGTCATTAACCACACAGTGTCTTCTTTCCATCTAACTGAATTGTGTTAGCTCCAGTCCCTCAACTATGCCAGTACAAATAGAAATATGGCCAAATGGTGACTGAACTAACATCACAGTTTTTGTTTCCTTCTTGATTATAATCCATATCATATTTCTCTATTTGATTCACTATATGATTCACTGGGTACTTGTAACAGCATAGTTCATGGAGTGGGTGGAAAGGCAGGACAGAAGAGGAGCAGCACCACTAAACCCCTATTTTCAGTGCAGGGGGTATAACRGTGAATAAATTTTAATTAAATTCTGTGGAACTCTGAACATAATTTCTTTGAAGACTTCAATACCAATAGTGCTTGGTTTTCATGGCAATTGACTCAAAATRCCTTCACTAAGATTACTTGAATGATCAGAAATAATTTCTAAATTAGGATGTGATCAAACTTGTTGAAATGAAGATGTGCATTCCTTTTGATTTCAGTGGTCTTCGGATTTTTTGGAATATTTTTAGTTACAGAATATTTTGGGATGGGAGCACTAGAAACATCCGAGTCATCCTTTGCTTTGGTACCAGCTGTCCACTTCTTACATCTGATCATCTAATTCCTTTTCAGTTACTATGGAATTTCTATCTTCAGCCTCAAGAAATAGTTTTAGCTAAGACAATTTCACTGCTTTTTCTGATTAGATGGTATCCAGGGTGCCACCCTGGACTCTCACTGCCAAAGCATGGTAGGGCATTCCAAAAGAAAAGTGTAGCGGAGCTCAGAAATTTAGTCCCACTTCTTGTTGTATCCTTTCTTTTGTAGTAGTAAAAGAGAAAAAAAAAA